>PVKC010001543.1:0-49637 GCA_004027635.1 Crocidura indochinensis
TAATAACTTTTTTATTTATTTTAATCATAGTGGTTTACATGATATTCACAGTAATATTCCATTTACAAATAAACATTGAATCAGGGGAATTCCCATCACCAAGTTGTCCTCCCTCCACCTCCATTCCCATTCTGTCTCCCATATCCTCCACCCTCTCCCCAGGGTCTTCTAGATTGAGTGACTCCCTCTGTTTCTGGTTACTTGGTGATCTTATATGTGATCTTATATGGTTACTTGGTGATCTTATATGTGATCTTATATGATCTTATTACTTGGTGATCTTATATGTGATTGGGCTTGGTGTCTCCACTGCTTCTCCCTCTGATTGGGAGGCAGGATTAGATAGTTCGAGTTTTGTGGTTTTGTTTGGTGAAGAGTACCGTAATAGAATGGGGTAAAAATTAAGTATGCCTACAATGGGCAGAGTCCTTCTAGCAGCTCTCATCCTCTGTTTGAGAGAAGGGGAAAAGAAAAGGTGAAACACCACAACATTTTACAAAGACATATCAAATAAGACATCTAGTGAGCATTGTGGCAATAAAGATATGTACCACATAATTGCCATGGTCTTGAGATAAAAAACATGACAGAGCGCAAAAAATCAAAGAGAAAAGAAGAAAGAAAAAGTATATATATAAGAAAATAGTGGACTACTACTTCTATATCTACACCAAAATAAGAAGGTTGACAAAAACTAGGTAAGAGAAAAATAAAATAGTAATAGGATAAATAAATTTAAAAAGATTATTTTGAGCTTCTTGTCTCACTCTCTTTTGTTTAATTATAGTCTTAAGCACCCATATTCCAGCACTACAACCACCAATATAGATCCTGCTTTCTTTCATCAACGACCTAAGGACCCTTCCTATTCACCACTTCAAGGTTAGCTCAAGTTGTTCAGATAACATTCTAGCAATTTTCCTTTTAGACATTTGGTCGTAGCTTAATATGCTTGATACCCTACATTTGAGACAAAATCACTCTTTCTCTTTCCCTCTATGGATGTTATTATTTACCATGGTAACTTCCAGGTCTATTTATGAGGTGACAAATAGTGAAGTAAACTTAGGGGCCCATGTGTCTTTTTTTGTTTGTTTTTGTTTTTTGGGCCACAGCAGTTTGACACTCAGGAGTTACTCCTGGCTATGTGCTCAGAAATCGCTCCTAGCTTGGGGGGACCATATAGGACACTGGGGGATCTAACCACAATCCATCCTATGCAATCGCTTGCAAGGCAGACAACTTACCTCTAGCACCACCTCTTCAGGCCCCCATGTGTCTTATCAATATAGTATTTTGGAATATATTCTGAGTAATGAAAATGTTGATTTAGGTGGACATTCAATTATCATTTTTAAAAGTATCGGGGTCCGGGAGATAGCATGGAGGTAAGGCTTTTGCCTTTCATGCAAAAGGCCATTGGTTCGAATCCCGGTGCCCCATATGGTCCCCCGTGCCTGCCAGGAGCAATTTCTGAGCATGGAGTCAGGAGTAACCCCTGAGCACTGCCGGGTGTGATCCAAAAAACCAAAAAAAAAAAAAAAAAGGTATCTAACTTTTTATCTATAAAGTGGTTGAAACACTAAACATTTCTACTAATAATGGATGATGGTTTCTATTTTTCTAATCCATACCAATTCTAATTATTATTATTTTGTATGTGTACCAACCTCACTGGCATGGGTGACATAAAATGCACTAACAACCTCTATGTCAGAACTCAGTCTGTATTAAGAAAAATATAAGCAGAATCCATCATGACTAAATCTAGAAGCTTCAATGATTCAACACTATTGCCTAAACAAAGAAAAAATCAGACTACGTCAAATTAAGATGCACTGCAGAGGAAACAATGGCAGAATTAAAGCACAGCCCACAAAATGGAAAAAATTATTCAACATGCATTTGACAAAAGGTTTATATTAAAGATATATAAAACACTTACAAAATTTAAAAATAAACAAAAACAGTACCACAAGATATGAGGAAAATAAATAGATATTTCTTTAAAGATCACATGTGGGTGCCCAAAGGGTAAATAAGGGAAAAATAACTTCTGAGGGCTGAAAAAACAGCATAGTAGTTAGAGTGTTTGCTGAGTTGGAGTCATCGTTGGCCTGGTTCTGGAACCCGATATGATCCCCAAGACCTTTAAGGCTTAGTAATTATTTAGCTCAGAGCCAGAAAAAAGCCTTTGCTTTTCATGAGATAATGTAAATAAAAATAACAATAAAATTATTGATTTTACATTATACAGTCATCTTTATTTTCACTTTTTTTTTTTTTTTTTTGCTCAGAGGTAACCCCTGGCTCCGTGTTCAAATATTACTCGTGGCAGGCTCGTGAACCATATGGGATGCTCGGAATTGAATCTGGATCCGTCCCAGGTTGGCCACATTCAGGGCAAACACTCTATATCCGGCTATCGCCCCTGCCTCCATTTTTATTAATTTTTATCGCTTTATTTTTGCTTTCGATTCTTTCATTTTTGCTATGCTTGTCTAATACTTTTGTTGTTATTTCAGATCCAAAACAATTATGCTTAAAGAGAACTCCTGATTCTGTGTTTAAGGATCATTCCTGGTGGTTCTTGGGCGACTGTATGGGAATTTTAGGTTCAGCAGCATAGAAGGAAAATGCCCTGTACTTCCTGTATATTTTTCTAACTATTTTATATAAATATCTATGTATATATTTATTTTACTTGTATTTTCTTTTATTTATATTTTCTTTTATATATTTTTATAACTTTATTCTTGGTAATTGCCTTTGCATTCTAATATTTTATCTTTTAATCATCTATTAATTTTAGGACTTATGGTTAGCTATGTAAATATAATATATACTTAAAAATGCAAATATTGTATTTTTGAGTATAACTCAAATAAACATCAACTTGACCAAAAATGTTGTTTTAGGTCGCTTTTGTGTTTATTATTATGTCTATTTTCTATAAACTGATATTAATAAAGCTACTAAAGTTTTACTATTATTGGGGCCGGTCGGTGGCGTTGGAGGTAAGGTGCCTACCTTGCCTGCGCTAGCCTAGGATGGACCACGGTTCGATCCCCTGGTTTCCCATATGGTCCCCCAAGCCAGGAGCTACTTCTGAGTGCATAGCCAGGAGTAACTCTTGAGCATCACCGGGTGTGGCCCAAAAACAAACAAAAAAAAAAAGTTTTACTATTATTACTAAATGTGTTTTCTTTTTAATTTTGAACACGTTTACTTCATATATTTGAAGAAGTGCTATTTAATTTGTAATCATTTAAAATTGCTGTGAATTGGGTCGTTAACATTATGAAGTATTCCTTTTCATTTCTCATAGTAATCTTTGTGCTGTATTCTCATATTACAAGGACCCTTTAAAATACTACTTTATTTTCTAAATATAAACTCTATTCATACATACTTTTCCCACTTATTTATTATAAAAATTTTCATTATACTTCAGGAGGTATGATATATATGATAAATATATATTCTATCAAAAGTTTGGTGATTCAAGTATCTATTTCATTTCAAATTTGACCTTGGTTGATTTTCTACTCCAAAAATTTCCAGTCTTATTTGGCTTTCTGTTTCTTTTCTGAAAAAGAGTTTATCAGTCAAGTTCCTCCTTCCATTAAAATCTACCTTCTTCAAGTGACCAAAGAAAAAACACTTCATTATTGTCTCTGAAGCTATTATTACTCATCTGAATTCCTTCATTGCCCAAGAGTGTGAAAGATCATTGCTATCTTTTGAGATGGGTTACATTTCTTGTTTATGTATTTAATATGTTGTCAAGGATTATATCTTTGACAGTGTAAATGTTGAATTTTTGAGAACATAGGTCATGCAATTTTCTTGTACATCTAATAGGGTTTCATTTCTATTTTAGAGGTAATTAATTTGGTTAGCCTTATATTACAAACTTTCTTTGTAATGAGACTAGCCAAAATTCAGTGCTAACACTATAGCACTAGTTAAGTCAACATTAATCTGTCTCTCTCTCTTTTTTTGTTTTGATTTTTGTGCCACACCGGGTAACTCTCAGAGGTTACTCCTGGCTGAAAGCTCAGAAACCGCTCCTGGCTTTGGGAGACCATACAGGATGCCTGGGATCAAACCCAGGTTCAACCTAGGTCAGCAGTGTGTAAGGCAAGTACCCTACTACTGTGCTACCTCTATGGCTTTCCAATTTTAATCTCTTATTTTCCTTTATATACACATATATATGGTTCAAGATATAACTTTTAATTTTCAATAGATCATGTAAAGACGTTTGAATTTTCTTTCTCTGATTACTTTCTTCCCAGAATTTCTTTCGTATTATCTTGGCACTAATAATTCTAATTTTTGATGATACTTATGTGTCAGGATTTTAGAGTAATCTTATTTACCCTGTGCCTTTGATCATAAACAGCTTTCTCTAAAGTTAAAACTGTTTAAAAGTTAATATCTAATGCTGGTTTTTTTTTAAATTTAACTATATTCAAAACTCTTTAGATAATCAGAGTGTGGGCTGCAACAGTGGTGCAAGTGTTAGGGTGTTTGCCTTGCACTGGCTAACCTAGGACAGACCTCGGTTCTATCCACTGGGATCCCATATGGTCCCCCAAGGCAGGAGCAATTTCTGAGCACATAGCTAGGGTGTGGTCCAACAACCAAAAAAAAAATCAGAGAGAGTGTGTGAGAGGCAGGTGTGAATATGAAATGTTTTAGACTTTATTCTTGTTTTTGTTTTTGTTTTTTTTTTTGGTTTTTGGGCCACATCCAGTGACGCTCAGGGGTTACTCCTGGCTATGCACTCAGAAGTCGCTCCTGGCTTGGGGGACCATATGGGACACCGGGGGATCGAACCACTGTCCTACCAAGGCTAGCACGGGCAAGGCAGGCACCTTACCTCTAGTGCCATCACCCGGCCCCTATACTTGTTTTCAATATAACCTTCAGTCTAGTATGGTTTATTCCACAATACTGCAGTCCAATTTTATATATCAATTATGCAGAGCAAGGATCAAATCTATATAATGTCTCAAAAAGCTAGTACATTTTTGAAAAATTTAGTTCATAGAGTCATTTCATTTTTGAGCAAATATTTAAGTATTCTTATTTGCCAGGCAGTATAAGAGTATAGAGAAAAAAGTTAATATTATCGCTTATCTGAGGAAATTGACACTTAAAAAAACACATTCAACACAGATATTTTAACTTGAAAAGTATTTTAAATGCAGTGTTCTCTCAATGCTTTCATTGAACAAAGTAACATTTATATGCATAATGTAATGAAGTGTCCATTGCCAGAAATAGTCCCTCTTTGCTAATATTTAACATAATTCTAGAAGAAGAATTTTATGGCAGTAAAATCAAGTATATTTTAATATCTACAATGATATGTACTTTACTTTTGCCTTTTACTGCAACAAGCTTCAGCAGACAAAATTTAGTGAATAAACTATATTCTTTTGCTTTACCCTGGCAGTTTTCCTTCCCTTTCTGTATAATTTTCTGATGGAAATATTGAGTGCTCATTATTATTACATTTAGTCTAAAGCACTAAAGATGAAGCTGCAGATAGTGCAGGTAAGGTACTATCAAGCTAAACTTGCAACAGAGGGGAGGAAAAAGAATGATTGGGGAAAAATCAAATATTCATTAACAAAATGTAGAAAATTAACAGCATAATTTAGTAAAAGGTAATGAGATAGATTCTTTTCATTGTGTTATTAAGTTGAATCTGATTCATAAGTAGATTCAGTATTGGTTCAAACTGTGAAATCAGGCAAAACAAAAGGAGCAGCCTTTACAGTGGTCATAGGAAAGAATGAGTATTAAGCAGGTAATGTAAGTACTGTTACAAACATATAGACCAGGGGTGGGGCATGTGAATGAAATTTGAAAAGTAATACTATTTAGGAAGGCATTGCTAAATTATGAAGTAGCCTAAAGCTATGATTGCCTCCTGGAGAGAAGCAAATCTGAGCTCTTAGTGGTTGGAGAACTCAAGGCACTATCTAGATGAAAAAACTGAGGCACCATCAGAGAAAGGTGTGTAACCTCAAGGAGAAGCAACTACAGCAGAGCCATAGAACAGCAATTAAGTCAAATACCTGCTTGGAGCTGAACTAGACTTGATCCCTGGGGCCCCATCTTATTCCCAGAACCTGTCACCTCAGAACCCACTAGGAGTGATTCCTGAATCTAGAAATAGAAGAAAGACTAGAATGTGTGACCAAAAATTGGGGAAAATGAAATTGACAGAAAAAGTTATTAAAGGTCCTAATCAAAATATGAAAGGGTAAGAAATTTAGAAAAATTGCTTATTATTTTCTCCCAGAAATTTTCCTTGGCCCTTTCAATACAGAGAATCCTGTTTTCCTGTCTCACACGTCTCTCAATTTATTTCAATGATAACTGTTTTGCTTTACAAAAATATACATTAATCAGTTATGAAAAAGTCTTTGATGTATCAAGTTATGATGTTAAGTTTTATTCCAATTATTGAACATATAGAACAATTTAAGGCAAGGGCATTTTTTGATTTATAATTCCAAAATTCTCTTGGCTTTTGGAAATTGTCCTAATTTACAGGAGAGATCAAAGGTTGAGGAATAAAATTTAATGGAAAGGTCACTGAAATAGACTATGAGATGGTGATAGATTGAACTAAAATTGTATGGAGAAAATAGATTAAAATGTGGAGATATTACAGTGTGATTTGGAGGAAGAATCAATTGAGTTTGGTAATGAGTTCAATATAGAAGGTTAAAGAAAGACTGAAATAAAGGGTAACACAGATTTTGACTGAAATAACTCAAATGTTCCTTTAAAAAATGAATAGTTTACAGCTGTTCTGTTTTAGTCATTTCAAGCTAAGCTACATAATAGATTGGGAGAGAGATAATAGAACAAACTATTTTGTAATTTAGAAAAAAATACAGAAGTAGACCTAGAAGAGTTGTCAGACTTTAATTACCTTGGTTTTAATACTCAAGGCTGAATTAGAAGATATTCGCAGTAAAAAAATGTATAGATCAAATATATTGACAAAATCCTGACTCATTTAACACTTTATTATGCACACAAAGAAAAGTTAGAAAAATAGATTTTATTTATTTATTTGTATTATTTTGCTTATTGTACCAATTATGCAACAGGAAATACTCCATTTCATTGTTTGGGGGCACTGCTAGTATCCAAAGAATGAAATGTGGTTTTTGAATTAGTGTAATAATATCTTGCTAATACTTATTAATATTAATACTAATACTTTTCCCAGAAATTTTAAAATATGCTTTTGAAGAAAAGCCTTTGAAGCTACCATAGGATAAGTTTTTTTAAGTCACCATTAACATGATTTTTCCCCTTATTTTTGTTCTAATGAACATGTGAACTTCTAAAAAAAAATTAGTGCTAATGATGACAATGAGAAGGAAGAATTAAACATTACCATGCAAAAACCTATTCTGTTTCAGAAAATCTTCGAGGGTGTTCTTTAGATCTTGAGTATCACAACTGCAGTATCCTCCAATGTTTATGATGTGCTTAACTGAGGCAATCTGTATATATGGCAATTTTCCCCCATGCAGTATAGTACGCTGGTTAAGTTTTTTTTTAAATCAATGTGATTATGAGTGGTAGTACCTTATATTTATCAAGCATTTTCCAGGTTTTTTTCTTTGAGGTGCTTTAGGAGATTTCAGTTGGAATCCTTAAAGTGAGTATGGCAAACCACTTTACTCATGCACACTCACAAATGCACACAAATATTGTGTTTCTCTGGAGAATGCTGACTAATACAAATATTTCAAAGTCAAAGATTCTTTGGAAAGAAATAGTAAAATCATTTAAACCAAATTTAGTATACACTAACTTTTCTTTAATATGAAACTCAATAGAAGATATCATAGAATCAAAGATGCCTCGTGCTTCTATAAGCCCACAGGTTAAGTCCAACACCCCTGCAGAGTAATATTCTCTTGAGCCTCCCTTGTAATG
This sequence comes from Crocidura indochinensis, assembly GCA_004027635.1. Classification (NCBI taxonomy): domain Eukaryota; kingdom Metazoa; phylum Chordata; class Mammalia; order Eulipotyphla; family Soricidae; genus Crocidura; species Crocidura indochinensis. Next base: position 7,984 of record PVKC010001543.1, read on the forward strand.
AGATACAGCCAAGAGCAACCATTTTACTTGACTTTGGTAAACACATATATTTTTTTAATTTTTATTTTGAACAAATTGGATTACAAATCGCTCACAGTAATATTTTAGATACATAGCAACATTGGATCAAGAGCATTCCCACCACCAATGTTGTCCTCCCTACACCCTTGTTCCCAGCATGCATCCTATATCCCCCTACTTTGCCTCTCAGGCTGCTAGTATAAGTTGTCACCTCTGTGTCTAGCTTGTAGTTTGGGTATCGATTCTGTTTTCGTTGTCTTTGGATTTGGTGTTTAAGTCTGATCATTTTATTTATTTCTACTTAGTGTTCTTACCACTGTTTGATCTTGGTACCCACCATTAGTTCCACCTCCATTTGTGAGGTGGAATAAGATGATTCAAGTTATGTAGTTCTATTTGAAGGAAAGAAAAATAAAATAAAATAATATGGGGCAAAAAATCATAAAAGCAAAAAATGGGAGGAGTCCTTCTAGAGGCTATAAATGTCAATTGAAGAGAAGAGAGGAAAAAAAAACATATCAGCAATACAAAAAAATAATTCAAACAAAAAACTCGAAAAGTACCACAGCAATAAAAACAACAAGCTCACAAAAACCACTGTACTGAAGTAGAAACAAAACAAAGCATAAAAAAATCATGGTGGGAAAAGCAACAAACAACAACAATAACAAAATCAAAAAACATTAATTTGTGCTTCTCTATTTATTTTCTTGCATAGGCACAGTAAATATTGAGGAGATTAGAAAGGAAATTCCCTTGGCCTAAAGATACAGGGTTTCTCCTCCCTTGAAGTATACTGTCATGGGAATAACTACAGGCTACATACATGTTCGTTTACTCTCGGTCATTTTGTGGTGTCTGGAAACTTTCTGCTCCATTATGAATGATAAAATTGTGCCTCTGTAGTTCGAGTTCTTGATATTTGCACAGGTCAAAGGATGGAGCCTAGGATGAAGTCTTTCTTTACAGTTCTAGAAGTTCTGTTCCATCAGTGTTGTTGTTTTTTGTTGTTTTTATTTATTTATTTTTTTTGTGGATTTTTTTGGCTCACACCCGGCAGTGCTCAGGGGTTACTCCTAGCTCCATGCTCAGAAATTGCTCCTGGCAGGCACGGGGGACCATATGGGGCACCAGGATTCGAACTGATGACCTTTTGCATGAAAGGCAAACGCCTTACCTCCATGCTATCTCCTGGGCCCCCATCAGTGTTGTTTTAATCAGTATTCTGTAGTTGGTGTTCTTGGTTATTGCCTCGATCCTAGGACGAAGCATAGGATAGAGCAGTGGTCTGAAACTCACGGACCGCAAGCCGTTTGTGGCCCTCTGTACAACATTTTGTGACCTTCGGCCCACCTTCAAATAGTGCAGTATTCCGTTCAGGATATGCAAATGTTTAATGTGATTTTTTGCTTACTAATGCGATTTTTTATTGTGAATATTCGGTAAGCGAATAATCACGAATACTTTGCTCCTAGAGCTGATGTCATTTCTGCTGCTCCTACCCGCTGTCCCTTTTTTTTTTTCTTTGTAAAACCCTTTATGCAGCCCTGCCTCACCCCAACTCTGCCTCCTGCGGCCCCCAGGTAAATTGAGTTTGAGACCCCTGGGATAGAGTCTTTATGTTTCCAGAAGATCTGCTTGATTGCAGTTGTCTCAGTCAGACCTCTGGAATTAGAGACCTTGGTTGATATACAGATGATAGCCAAGGCCTAGACTAGGGTCTTTTTTATTGGTCCCTGGATAAGGTCTGTCCAGTCATGGTTGTCATTTTTCCGTAGATAGCAAACTTGGCTACTGTACAAAAAAAATGGATGCCATGTCTTCTGATTTCCTCTTTTTTTTTTTTTTTTGTTTTTTGGGTCACACCCGGCAGTGCTCAGGGGTTACTCCTGACTCCATGCTCAGAAATTGTTCCTGGCAGGCACAGGGGACCATATGGGCACCGGGATTCGAACCAATGACCTTTTGTATGAAAGGCAAATGCCTTACCTCCATGCTATCTCCCTGGCCTCCTGATTTCCTCTTATTGTTAGGAGTGAGATAAGACAACCTGTGTTTAGACCAAGTTGTTGCTGTATCCTCATTGTCAGACTCTCATTTCAATACTGGCTTATGTTGGTGTCAGAGCAGTATTAAGAATGTCCCAGATGGGGGGAAGACCATTTTGTGTGGGGGTACCATATATATTCAAAATAAAAATGAGAGGATAGACTCTAGGCTAGGAAGAGGCCAGTACTTTTATTCTATGCGTTCACTCTTAGTGGCTTCTTGGCCTCTTCCTTTCTTCACTGTGCAACTGTGTTTGCAAGCATACTAGGTTTCTGATTAGTTCCCATATACGGTGACTAATGAGTCCTCTCAATTTAGATTGTTTATTTTCCCCACTTTTTATCCCTTTGTTATTTGTTAAATAAGGAAGTTAGTATGTGAACTGTTCGATAAGGTATTTTGATGAAAGAGTCCCTCTCTATCGTTCCTTCCCTTTGTTATTTGTCAAATAAGGAAGTTTGTAGAAGTCTCCCTCCTTTTAACGTTTATGTAAGAACCAAGTCAATTGAATTGTTGGACATTTTTAGCATCCCCATAGGCACCAATCTTGTTGTGAATTGTTCAATAAGGAATTTTGGTGATTAAGTCCCTCAGTTTAACTCTTATGTTTGAACCAGGTCACAGGGATTGTTGGTTTTATTATTGTGGTCCCCTTATGCTCTGATAACACCAGGTGTCATTATTCCTTGTTTGCATGGACACATTAAAATGGAAAATACTATACATACAAATAAGTTCTTAGCTAATAGAGATAGGAACACACAAATCTTGTGGTGCAATGGAGCCTTACAAACCCTGAACATTGACATGATGACCTGGTAGAGGCCTCAGAGGTCTGGGTATTTTCCAGTTACCCTGAACCAGGGAAGCCATCTATGAAACATCCAACATTGTTTATGACATCACCTGGAAGCAATCCTCTACCAGGGAAGACCCTACTGCTGCTCTGACATCGTTTTATTCAAAGGAGTCTTCTCTTAACACTGAGAAGACTAAACAACAACAATGACCTGCATACTAGACAGGGCTTTCTGCATTGCCTGTTAATTACAAGTTGAAATTAGATGCCGCTCCACACTATCCTGACTTCATTGTAGGATATACAGATGCCAGGAACTTCTATACAGAAATGTGAGATCAACAACAGAGTCTGTGAAAAATATAACTGTGTGGGCACTACAGACAATGACCAGGATTGGACAAACTAGTTTGCCTGGAGCCTAGAAATGGTCTTATGTCAGGAATCTCCAGGGTTAGGGTCTCCTTGTACTTTGGCAAAAGTTTTTCCTTTCCATGAACTCCATACATTGGTGGGCCCATGCAAACGATAATTGCCACATTAATATTGTTTTTACAGTGCTCCCTTGACTCCAAACCTTTAAGAAACCACTAGTAAAAATATCTGGAACTGGAAAAAAACGGTTAACATTAGGGTTAACATATATCCTTTAGATGCACTAGCATTCTGGGGGATAAAGGAGGGTGATACGGGATATATACTTGGGAATAGGGATGAAGGGAGGGCAACACTGGTTGAAAGGCCCTCATGTATTGTCACCATCTACCTTAAGTATCACTGTGTAAGATTTGCCGTCGACTACCTTTAATATCACTGTGTAAGATTTGCCATTATATATTCTAATAAATGTCTGTTAAAATAAAAAAAAAGAATGGCCCAGAGGTAGTTTGGTTCCTGGAGCTGTTGCAGAGAACTGTGTCTGTTTTCTGTCTGGTATCTATGATTCAGGGTTGGAATGGTCACTGTCTATTCCCCTGGAGTCTAACTGGGGTACACATGGCATATGTTCAAGGTGGGAGGTGCCCCTACATTGTAAAGTGTCTGAGTTCTTATCCCTAGTAGATAAGAGCTTGTTTCTATACATAAAATTTCCCCTTTTTTAGTATGTCTTTGCAAGAAGAAATGCTGCCATTTTCTATTGCTGGTGCATTTGAGGGATGAGAGTGTCAGGCTCCATCATCTCTGTGCCCTGGCTTTGACCTGAACTATTATCTCAGGCAAGACTTTTTCTTGAAGGTTTTTGTATCAAGCAGAACCAAAACAGGTGAAGTTAAGAAAGAAAAGAAAACAAACAAGACAGATATCTATCTATCTATCTATCTATCTATCTATCTATCTATCTATCTATCTATCTATCTATCTATCATCTATATAAATCACATATATAAAGGACAAAATAAATAACAATAAGTTTAAAAAATATTAAGGGAACAAAGTGATGCAGGAGACTATCTTGAATTTAAGGATAAATAGGTTAAGAACTAGTATTATATAAGTCTTCAACTTATAAAGGAAATATGGGCTTCCCATTGTCTTTTGAGATATTTTTGTGGGGTGAAGATCCAGGGCACATTTTCATCACACACCCTGATTTTGTTGAGATTGAGAAATGATTTGTGGAAGAAAGGTCTTGGGTAAAGTTCTTATACTGGGGATCCTTCTGGAGCTGAATCCAGTATCAAACAGCAGTCCACATTTGTGCGGGGGAGAAGGAGGGCCACAGAGCATGAGTCAGCAATGGTGTTGGTTGTAGTTTCTTGCTGGGGAACAAGACGTGGGGCTGAGAGATTGTCCTTTCATTTGATAGCTGGGTGATGGTTTTTTGGGGTAGGGGGTCGGTCTTGATACCTAATAGGTTAAGAACTGAGGGTAAAGAGGATTAATAAGGAGTGATATAAGATTGAAAATGTGGGGTGAAAGGATAGTAGGATTTCTGAAGATGGAAGGAAGCATAGTATATAGGAGGGGCTATATACACTATAAGAATGGATTGTTTACAATTTAAGTTTGACTCTCAGAAGGAGTCCTCTCTCTATGCAGTCATGCCCACATAAAAACATACAATAGTTATCTATTCCTAAGTTGTTTTTAGAGGTCTGACCCTAATAAGATGGGTCTGAGCTCTAAAGATCTGGTTGAATTAGGATAAATAATTACCTTAGATATAGCTTAAGGGGGCCGGGCGGTGGCGCTGGAGGTAAGGTGCCTGCGCTAACCTAGGACAGACCGCGGTTTGATCCCCCGGTTCCCATATGGTCCCCCGTGCCTGCCAGAAGCGACTTCTGAGCGAATAGCCAGGAGTAACCCCTGAGTGTCACCGGGTGTGGCCCAAAAACCAAAAAAAAAAAAAAAAAAAGATATAGCTTAAGAAAAAGAGGGAGAGCAAAAAGAAGGGAGGAGAACAGAAAAATAGGTAAATATAGTAAAAAATAATGTAAACAATAATAAATCAACTAAGAGAAATTGGGTCAGTGCATCAAAATCAAAGTTGGGAGGTTTTCCAGTTTCTCGGCATTTGTCAGTGATGCTAAATGAAGGTTTCAGGGTTACATAATGACTGGAGCAATTTAGGATGCACATAGGTTTTGAGTCTCAAGTACTAAACAATGTGTTAATGAGGCCTACCTATGTTGGTGGCTATCCTATGTATTATTATCTGCTGTATCATATGTATCAAAATTCCTTTCCTAAAGAGAAAGTAACAGTGTAGGTTTTATTTGACAGATTGAATTGATGAGGAGGAAGAAGAGGTAGAAGAAAGGGGAGAAAGAAATAGTTAGAAAAGAGAGGGGCCGGGCGGTGGCGCTGGAGATAAGGTGCCTGCCTTACCGTGGTAGCCTTGGACCGACCGCGGTTCGATCCCCCATATGGTCCCCCAGACCAGGGGCGACTTCTGAGAGCATAGCCAGGAGTAACCCCTGAGCGTCACTGGATGTGGCCCCCCCCCCAAAAAAAAAAGAAAAGGGAGAGAAAGGAAATGTTACTTTGCCCAAACGTGATTAATGAGAGGTCCTATAATCTAAGTCTGTGGGTCACAGTTGACTGCTTCGGTAGTCTGGCTGGTCACATGCTTCAGGTCCTAATAGAGGTCATAACCCAGAGATAAAGAGTATATTGAAGTGTTTTATCAAGACATTTTTATAATGCAAACTGAATATGGTATCTAGTATGATTGAGCACTGAGGTGTCAAATTAGGGTGTCCACCCTTTGTATCCAAGAACCCCTGTGGACTGAGAAACTGCGAGGTTATTTAATTCAAGGAAGATTATGACATTAAAACACAGTGTTATGAAATGCTTCTACTGGAGTATCTGGCTTTCAATTATATTCTTCACCTGTAACTGCACATAAGATCCCAAAGACATTATTATAGGCCTTTCTAGTAAAAGGCTGATTATAAACAGTTAGCTCTAAGCCATTGTTTCCATTGTTGCTGGTTTCTTTATGGAGTAATGGATAGTTGAGGTTTTGTTTTGTACCTCTTCCACTTGCTTAGAAAACTACTTCCCAGTAAATGTTGACAACTACAGTGCTTGGAGTTTCTACCCTATTAGACTTTTGTATTTGTTTATGGATTATTACATGTATATATGGTGTGTATTCTAAGCACCTCAGAAAAGTGCTATCATTCTGTGTTTAACCTTCATCTTCTGGATTACTTCATTTAACATAATATTTTGAAGATCCATCCACATTGCTGCAAAATCCATGATTGTATCATTTTTAACTGCTATGTAGTATTCCATTGTGACAGTGGTCCTCAAACTACGGCCTGCGGGCCACAAACTGTATTTATTCCCATTTTGTTTCTTCACTTCAAAATAAGATATATGCAGTGTGCATAGGAATTTGTTTGTAGTTTTTATTTTTACTATAGTCCGGTCTCCAACGATCTGAGGGACAGTGAACTGGCTCCCTGTTTAAAAAGTTTGAGGACCCCTGGTTTAACCACATCTTCATGATACACTCATCTGATTTTTTTGTGTAAGTTTGAGCTCTGGATCAATCTTTAATTTCTTACAGATGGTTATCCAGTTATTCCAATACCATTTGTTGAAGACTTTCTTTGTTCCTTTCAAGTTGTTGGCTCTTTTGTCAAATATAAGTTGACTGCATATTTGGGGGTTTATCTCTGGATATCCTGCTCTAAACCACTGATCTGAAACTGTCTTTGTTCCAGTACCATCCTGTTTTGATCACTATGTCTTTATAGTAAAGCTTCAGGTTAGGTGGCACCCAGCTTCTGGTTTTTCAGTATGTAGTTGGCTAACCTGGGTCTTTTGAGGTTCCAGATGAATTTTATAATTGATTGTTCTAAGTCCTTAAAAAATAATGTCTGAATTTGGATAGGGATTGCATTGAATCTATATAAAAGTTTAGGTAAGATTATCATTTTGATGATGTTAATTCTGCGTACCCATGAGCATGGGATGCTCTTCCATTTCCTTGGGTCCTAATCAATTTCTTTCTAAAGTATTTTAAAGTTTTTATGGTATAAGTACTTCACTTCTCTTGTAAGACTGATACCTAGGTACTTGATATTTTGAATACTATTTTTAAATGGGTTTGTCTGCTTAATCTCTTTATCCTCTACTATATTATTTGTATAGAGGGGCTCTACCAACTTTTGTGTATTGACTTTGTAGCCAGTCACTTTGCTGTATTGGTTAATTTTTCTAGGAGTTATACTATGGACTATTTAGGGGTTTCTATGTATATCATCATATCATCTGCAAAAAGAAATTGTCACTTTTCAAAGGAAACATCTCAATTTATTACAAATATTTTCTCATAAAGTACATTATAAAATATCCAGAACTTTATGTGGATATATTTTGAAATCCTCTGTGTATATATATCAATATATATTGATATATATCAATGAACATGACATCATGCTAACATAAGAGTATGTTTATATGTCTAAAAAATGATTTCAAACCATATTCTAGGTCCTATTGAGTTTACATACTCACCAGTAATAAATGCTATAAATAAATAAATTCTGTAATAAATAAATCAGGAATAAATGCTATACTCAAAGTCATCTAAACTTTTTATTATTATCTATTAAGAATTTTGTAGTTCACATTTCACATTTAGATAGGTGATCTCTTTCAATTTCAGTATACAGTGTAAAGTCTGATTCTTTTTTTTTTGGGGGGGGGTCACACCCAGCAGTGCTCAGAGGTTACTCCTGGCTCCATGCTCAGAAATTGCTCCTGGCAGGCACGGGGGACCATATGGGGCACCGGGATTCTAACAGATGACCTTTTGCATGAAAGGCAAACGCCTTACCTCCATGCTATCTCCGGGCCCCCTAAGTCTGATTCTTGATACAATTTATTTCCATATGTAACTACAAAGTGCTCTAGAATATTTTGCTTCACCTGTTTTTTTCTTTCATCTTTTAAAGTTATTTTAATTGAGATATCATTTGTTTTAAAAGAATAAATTGTTATATCCATTAAAGTTACAATGTTACTGTAGTGTAAAATCATCCCACGTGCTGTATCTTCAACTCCAGGTGAATAAGATAGAGTTGCTTCATGAAAAAATCCAGACCAGGTTAAGGGTGAAACACGTGTATTTTGGCAATCTTCTACCTCATATGGGGAGTGAATTGCCTGCCAGAATGGCTGTTTTTATTGAGTATGTAGACCAAACTCAAGTGGGACAGTAAGACAAAGTAAGCACAGATAACTCAGACTATCCTTAGCCAGTCTCATCCAAGTTTACATGCAAGACAATCTCTGTTTTGAGGTAAAACCAAGTTGTAAACAGATACAAAGGAACCACAGATGATATTTGTTTTGGCTAAAACCAAATAGTACACAAACAGATACAAAGAAACCAGGAATGATCTTTGTTTTCAGTCAAACAAGGTATAATCTAACAGAGTAATTATAAAGATTGATTCAATTTACATTCCCACAAACAGTGTATAGATGTGTTCCTTTCTCCACATTCTTAACCAAAGTTATTTCTGGCTTTTTGTTTGTTTTGTTTTGGAATCATAACCAGAGATACTCTGGGTTTACGATTGGTTTCTCTGTACTCAAGCCTATTAGGGCTTGGGCTACCATATGGGTTTCCAAATATCTTAATACCAGATGATAAAACAGTACATGCTAAACAAGTGTCCTAAAAACTATACTATTTCTCCATCATTATTTATATAAGAAGTTTTCTTCTTAATCAAGTGTTTAAAGTTAAAAAAAAATAACTCTGGAATGAGCCCTGAGTAAACTGTGAAACTTCATTACAGGGCCGTATTGCTTTCTCTATGTTATTTTGCCTAACTGTACTACTTATCTGAATCCTTAGGTCTCTGAACTTCTTCATGTTTTTTTTTTTTATGAGGGAGAAAACGGTTTCTTGGAATTCAATTATTGATAGTTAAGGATTATTTTTAGTTTAATATTGTTTTAGGGAAATGGTATTATTTCCACCAAAGAATACATCTCAGTGTTTACATTTACAGTGGTGTCTCTATGCTCTGAAGGTGTTTGGGAATGTTGTAATAGAATTTAAATTCTGATATGGAAGGAGAAAATATTTATTAGCTTTTTTATATCACTCTTTGATAAATATTTTGTTTCAATTCTCATAGCCCAGAGAAGAGTTGCAATCTTCAAACTGCCTGCTATTTTGGAAAATTTCACATTTTTGCTGTATCTTACTAGGTATTTATAATATGCAATATGACCTAAGAGTGTCCACTACTGTCACTACTAATAATGCGTGCAAGAGTAAACTTTGTTTAAAAAAAAGCAAGATATAGCTATTCTTTTCTGTGGTATATCTTTTACAAGTTTCCAAAACTATGAATCTGAATAACCCTACACCTTGACTCATGTATTTTTATTCTCTTAAATTTAGCTCTGTGACTTACTGTTTCTTGACTTACTGCTCTCATGACAAATATCTTGGATACAAAGTCCTAATTCTCATCCTTTGATTCATCACTCCTTGAAAAGTTTTGAAGTCATTCATATAAAATGAACCTACTTAGATTGTTTTTTATCAATTCTATCAACATTTAATTGTCTGTAATAAGTGCTCCTAAAATTTGATATGTTGAATAAAATTCACTAATGCTCTGAAATTAAGTCTATCCTTCTTAGTGGAAGATAATGCTTTATGCATACATACACATTATTACTTAAAGTAGAATATATTACCATTTTTTAAAATTTCAGCCATTTAAATTTTAGTGTCTTTGTATTATTCATTTTTATCCTTGGTAACACTACCTATATATAGAACTCAATAGAAAATGAACAGAAATTATGGATTAATTCTAAGTTTGGGCTATTTTTGAAGACTTACTGCACATAGAACCAAAAAAAGGGACTTCTTAGAGACTAGAAAAAAAATCTCAATTAGGAACTACCTCAACTCCCTTTACATAATATAAACCTTCTCCATACTCTTTCTTTTGTATTATTTTGTTTTGTTTTTGTTTTTGGGTCACACCCAGCAGCACTCAGGGATCTGAGCTGGCTCTATGCTCAGAAATCACTCCTGGCAGGTTCAGGGGACCATATAGGATGCTGGGATTTGAACCACCGACCTTCTGCATGCAAGGCAAATGCCTTACCTCCATGCTATCTCTCCAGCCCCAACTTCCTCCATATTCTATATTCTACCCAAACCAATAAACCAAAATTATACACAACTTAAAACTTTAAAGCATATTAGTTACCTAGAGTAATGGAAGTAATGTTGGCTCATGTTCTGCAAATATAGGCATTCTTTCTTCCTTGATCCTTTCACCTCTAACTTCCATTCCATTTTTTCAAACATAGTTAAAAATCCATAAACAGGCTCAAAACTTGTTTGTATTAGATTTTTTTATCTCTAAAACCACTTGCCTTAACTACAAATTTTGTTTTTACTGTGTTGACTATCCAAGCACAGATTAAAAAGAAAATCTAACTTTCAAGTTCAGGACCCTAAAATAGCTTCCAATTACTTAGGTAAGTATTTGGGCAGCCTTGAGTTCAGTGATGTTCATAAGTACCATCTTCTCTGTCCTGTTTATATATGATATCTTTTTCCATAGAGGGAAAAAATCTCCAAGTATTATAGCTTCTGTATGCAACTCATATTCACATCTGTCTGCCTGAAAAATTCCTTTTTCTCATAGATCTAATGCATCATCCAAAGCTTTACTCAACTTTTCCATTTTTATTTCTCTGTGAAGCTTTCCTTTGCAATCTAAAAGAATTTCCCTTCTCTTATCTTTAGCCATATTTATTACTTGCATTAATCATGTTGGCACAACTTAATCATTAGTGATTCTAGTTATTTTTTCATATGCATCTCTTTTATTTACCAAGCTGTACCGTAAGTTTCACAGTCAGAGAAAATGTCCTATAAGGCATATCTGATTATATATTTTCCTTGTCTAAAAATCTCTAAAAACTCCCCACTGTGGATAGAATAAAGTCTATAAACTTCTAGACAGTTCACTGTGTGACAGCACACAGTTCTCACTTTATATATAATTTTGTTTACATGTTTTGCATTTTAGATTCAAAAGCAGATCTACTTTATTTAATTTATATAATTGTTTTCCAGGCTTACATACAAGCAACTGTGAAATACTGCATTTCTACCTGCTGAATATCTTCTGAGTGGGGTTATGCTTCCTCACCCTGACTCCTAACAATTTAGCTAATAGTGACATTCATTATTTTCTAGAATAACTTACCTTCTTTCTATCCTGAAAAGTATTTTAAGACATATTGTTCAGTTTGACATTATTCTGACGTACTGGATAGATGTGTAGTGTTAAATTAAAAGTTGTGAATAGTGTCGCAATGAAATCAGAATGCAGAGGGCTTTACTATATTGTGTTTTGGGGCTCCTAGGTTATATCCCTGGGATATGTATTGCTGGATCATATGGAAGTTTAATTTCTTTCTCTAGTATATTTTGACATGAGTAAAAATTTTATTATATGCATAATCTAAGGCTTTAGATGTAAATAACTATTTTATTATATTTTTAAAATTTAGACATTTCTCTTTCCTGTATATTGTATTATTGTTCCATTTTAAAGTATTTTTGTTCCATTTAAAATTTTTAAGTATAATTATGACAACTAAATATCATTTAATCTCTAAATCTCTGCATATTTGTGATAAAAATAAACAAGAACAGAATTCAAAAAAAAAGTTGTGTATTCTTTTGCTTGTTTGTTTGTTTGTTTTTTATTTTGGATGGGTCACACCCGGTGACTCTCAGGATTTATTCCTGTCTCTGTATTCAGAAATCATTCCTGGCTGGCTCTGGGACCATATGGGGTGCCGGTATTCGAACTACAGTCCAGTCTGGGTCGGCTGCATGCAAGGCAAATGCCCTACCGCTGTGCTATCTCTCTGGTCCCAAAATATGTGTATTATTGAAAGAAAATAAAAAGGAACAGTAAACATTTTACTAAATGGGAAAAAGTGAGATAAACATGGAATAAAATAAGAAATCAATAGGTGTACACTAGAACATGAAACAATTTACATTGATTAAATGGAATATAAAAAGGAACAGAAAAAGAAAAAAAATAAAACCAATCTAATGTTATTTTATTAGGAAAAAACACAATTTTTTAGAGTATTATAATGAGGACCATGAAAGGAGATTCAAAGCTTTTCATATCTGAGAAGGCACTAATTACATATGAGAAGAGGAACAGAGAGATCTTACTGTATATTTATTACATGACACAACCTTGGCTCTCAATAATTTATTTTCATTTCAGGTTTCTGGGGCACACCTGGAGGTACTCGGGAATTTCTCCTGAAATTGCATTCACGGATCACAGCTGGTAAGTTCAGGGGATCATATGGGGTGCCAATGTTTAAAGCCAGGTCATCCGCAACCAAAGCAAATGCTCTGCCTGGTATGCTATCACTTGGTCCTCAGTAGTTTATATAAATCTTCTAATCCATAAAGGCTAATTGTTGCTTCTAAAGGAGTGTGGAAGTCGAGTAAGAAGTTCCAGTGAGGAAGGTAATAAAAGAGGCAGCTTTTCTATTTTAGTTTTGTGGTTATTTCGTTTTCCTTTCATGAGTCTGAAGAAACTTAAACAAGAAAACGTAATAAATTTTGGTAAAACTTGCAGCTAAAATCAGCAAAAAATAAAGCCAATTTAGCCAAAGAGACAGTGGGTAAAAGATGCAGAGTTTAGGTAGGTAAATAAGTATTTATAAATACCAGAAAAACCATGGCACTCTCCAATATTATCTTGTACAACATGTGGTGCACTTTCGCAGCTGTCTTAACATAACTACTGTTCTTGCTATCATTTTCTTGAAATGTGTACATATGCATGTGTTTGTGTGTTTGTAATTGAGGTACTCAGATATTGAAGATTTTGGAATTCAAATGTTGGAGATGATGAAGTGAATTATTATTATGTAGAATCAAATGATCTGGATTCAAATTTCCCATTCTTACTAACTTCCCATTCACAATTCCCACTAGCTTTATTACAGTTTCACAATTTGATCTCCGTAAGTCACCAAAACTTGGTTGAGATTTCCTACATTTCTCTTTGTCCTGGAAACACCTAATGACTGCCACATAGTAGGTGCTGCCTACTTCTTGCAACAAAATATACAGTTGCAATATAAATCCACTTTGTTTTTCACCTGACCCTTTTAGATTAATGAAATAGAAATCAGTTATAAGCTATTTTAAAGCTTCCTTTCAACAGTCATTGTAAGGATGAAAAGGGAAAAAAAGGAAAAAGAAAAAGAAAAAACCTATAGTAAGTAGACTGCAATTCTCTGCAGAGGAAGGGCGCTCTGACTTAGTGCTCACCATGCCTGGGGCCATTAATGAATCCTGGCTCCTTTTTCTCTAGTCATTGCAGCCATTCAAAAAGAGAAAGTTCTTCTTGGCACGGAAGTGCTATTTTCAGAGACAAGATTAGGCTCATTTTGGGCTGAAGCCGTGCTTCTTCAGTCCCGACGCCTCTGAAGATTAGGTTAAAAGGTAAGAAGGAATGACTCAGAATAATTGCATTGCTTTACTGTGAACTTTAAGATCTTTTAGTGGCGGAGTTTTATAAGCAGTGATAGATAGTCATAGAGAGAGGAAAAGTACAAACCCAGGGGAAAAGAATTGCGATGCCTGGCTGAATTTCTATACACACAAAAAAGTCAGACCAACCTGTTATTTTTCCTATCTCCTTTAATTTCAGAGGAATACTTTGAATATACTTTCATCTCCACAGGTTCTGATAACTGATTTTTTTCCTTTCCACCTTTACTTTGCCATTCATATTTCTTTAGAGCAGATTTTAAAAATCTCTGGGTATAAGTATATGGAAGTGAAGAACTCCATGTATTTGTTGTTAAATTGTTATTTTGTAATTGGAGAAAATATATCCAATGATGATGACATAGGGTTAGACCTATTATGTATTAGCACTAATCAAGCAAACTAGAAAGGAACACATTTTTATATTTATTGAATTTTAGTTTAATGTTGAAGCTACTTGACATAACGTAGAAGGAATTAAAATAGAGAATCCTTAGACTTATATACTTGTAGTATGGTTATTTGAAAAAGACAGGTTTTGACTATTTGCCTCATTAGAAAGAATAAGCCTAGCCACTTCGATATTTCCTAGGTTTTTCTTTTCATTCTTACCTAAATAACATCCAGTTCTATGATCATCGATCTTGGGGGAATGCTTGATTGAGTCTTTTCTTTCTGGCCCCCTCCTGTAAGACATTTAAAATGTTCTATGTCTTCTACTCTGATTTCCAAAATGTATCTAATTATCTTTGCTTTATAGAGTTTTCATTCATTTGAGACTTGAATATAGCAATATCTTCTGTAGCCTTAAATATGGTACCATTTTATAATCTATACCCTAACTTCCTTTTAATATTTTCTACACAATAAATAAACCAGTGTTTATACCAAACATAAAAATGACCTTGACTTCAGAAACTGTCTCAAACTTTCACATCTCTGCATCATGCCTAATTAAGCCAATTTATTTTGAATCCATTTTAGTGTTTTGGGCCACACCTGGCAAAGTTCAGGGTTTACTCCTGACTCTCTAATAAGAATTCACTCCTGGCAGCTCTTGGGAAACCATATGGGATGTTGGGGATCAAACTCTGATATGCCATGTGCAACATGTACTACAACTCTAACTGTGCCATATTAATTTAAAACATTTATAATTTTCTATAATTTATAAAGTAGATCATGTACCCATCATCATACTCTGGCTTCAGTTCTTTTCTCTGAACAATCAAAAAAATTTTATGTAATCTGGACCCACTGATTCATTTTATGATAAAATTCATCCTACAAATTCCATCCTCAATTCTGTTCATGATACCTGGTTATCTGAATCTTTGGAAAAAGTATGACATATTGATTCCATTACATTGTATTTTATATTATTCATAAAAATATTATATAAGATATTTTTTTATTTTATCTCTTTTTTTATCAGAGTAAGTTAGCTTGGTTTATTATTTAGCTTGTATTTGCTACTTAAGAATCTGGCATTAGATAAGCAGCAAAAAGTAGTAATAGAGTCAATAAATATTAGATTGCCTGAAGGCAAATGTAAATTTCTATTAGAGAAGGATAATTATAAAACTTGGGATATTGGTTTGGGTTTGAGAATGTTTAAGAAAGTCTATTCTGGAATACAACCATATGAAAAAATATTGAGTAAAAGGTTAATTTTTGAAGACAGCAAGAAAAATAGCAAATAGAAATTTACATAGGTTGGAAGAAAGCACATTTAACAATCTAGACCCTGGTTTCAGCCTTTGTTAGCATTGGTAATAGCAAGGCTCCATGCCAAAGGCCTTTTTGTCCGGCTTAGGGGAGGCAGTGGGGCTCAGGCTCCCCCAAACAAACAGCCTTCCTTCTCCTTCATCTTGGACTCCGAGGCTATCACTGGGCCCCTGCCTAGGGGACCAGTGAGTTGAGTTCTGGGGAGGGGTTTCAAGGGACCCCTAGGCTTTCCCCAACTCCCACCCTTCACAAGAGGGACTGGCTTGGGGAAGTCACCAGCAGCTTTCCTTCCCAGCACTGTTCATTCTCAAAAAGCAGGGGAGTTAAAAAAAAGTGTCTAAAGTATAGGTAGTTTAATAAGATGTTATAGGGTTGATCTATGTATACAATACAAAGAAGGTCTATGTTGTATACTTTCCTTCACCCCTTGGCTCATCACCTTAAAGGCTCATTTCTAGTCCTTTAGTCTCACCCCCCACCACCTATTACCCCACATTTAACCACTTTTTTTAATATAATTTTTATTTTTATCGTAGTGGCTTACATATTGTTGACAATAATATTATAGGTACATATGTACATAAAATCAGGGGGGTTTCCATCACCGATTTGTCCTCCCTACACCTCCGTGTTAGTCCTATCTCCCATTTCCTCCTCCCTCACTCCCTGGGGCTGCTAGAATATGTGGTCCCCTCTGTACCTAGCTTACTACTTAGTAGTCTTGGTCTTGGTGCCTCCTTTATTTCCCCCTCTAACTGGGAGGCAGGACTAGATAGTTCAAGTTATGTGGTTTTGTTTGAAGAAGAGAAAAGTAGTAAACTGGGGTAAAAGTCTAATATGCTGAAAATGGGCGGAATCCTTCTAATCTAGAGGCTCTCATCGTAGGTTTGAGAGATGAAGGAGAAAAAGAAGGTGAAACACCACAACAGTACAAAAAGAAGTGTCAAATATCCAGTGAGCACTCCAGCGATAAAGATAGGCACCACAAAAAAAGCCATGGTATTGAGTTAAACATGGCAGAACACATAAAGAAAGAAACAAGAAGAAGAAAAAACACATATAAATATAAATGAGAACTCCAAAACAAAGAAATCGACAAAAAGTAGATAGGTAAATAAAAATAAGAAAAATAATAATAATAATAATAATAATGAAGATAAAAAATTAATATATAAAAAATAAAAAGTGTTTTGTGCTTTTTGCCTTTTTTTCCCTCCTGCACTGGTACAGTAAATATTGGGATCATTCAAAAAGGAATTCACTTGGCCTAAGAATTGTGGGGTTTCTCCACCCTTGTAGTATATTGTTACAGGATTAACTATAGACTCTGTTAAGGTTCATTTACTCTCCAGGTGGTAATTTCACGGTTTTGGAAGACTTCTACTCCATCCAGGGTGATGAAATCAGACCTCTGTATCAAAAAATCTCAGTATCTGCACAGGTCCAGGAGTGGGACTTATGACGAAGTCTTTCTTTGTGGTTCCCTCAGTGTCATTTTAATCCATCTTCTGTGGTTGGTAGTCTTGGTCATTGCACTGATCCTAGGATGGAACCTAGGATAGCGTCTTTCATTGTGTTTCCAGAAGCCCCATTCCGTTGCAATTGTCTCTGCCAGACCTTTGGAACTGGGGATCATGGCTGTTGTGTGGGGTCATAGTTCAAACCCTAGTCTAGGGCTTTTTATTGGTCCCAAGATGTATACAGTTTGGTCATGGTTCTAGTCATCAGTCATCTGGCTTTTGGACTGACCAAAGGGTGACTAGTCATCTGATTTTGTCTTATAGTAAGCTGATGAGGTAGGATAATCTGCTCTTAGGTCAAGTTATTGCCATTTTCCTCGTTCTCAGGAATATCATACTAGAGTTGTCACTTGTTGGTGGCCTAGCGGTATTAAGAATGTCCTGTATGGAATTTGTTTCCTGTAGCTGTTGTGAAGAACTGTGTCAATTCTATGTCTGGGCTCCAGGGTTCAAGGCTGGACGGATGGTGTCTAATCACCTGAGGTCTAAGTTGGGTCTGCATGACATATTTTCAAGGTGGGAGATATCCCTGTAATGTAAACAAGTATGAGTTCTTTTTTTTTGTTTTGTTTTGTTTTCAGCCACACCCGGTGACGCTCAGGGGTTTCTCCTGGCTATTCACTCAGAAGTCGCTCCTGGCAGGCACGGGGGACCATATGGAGAACTGGGGGATTGAACCGCGGTCTGTCCTAGGTTAGCACAGGCACCTTACCTCCAGCGCCACCGTCCAACTCCTAAGTATGTGTTCTTATTCCTAGTAGATAAGAGCTCTTTTTTATATGTAAGATTTCCCCTTTTTTTAGTGTGCCTTTGCAGGGAGAAATGGTGCTACTTTATATTGTCGGTGCATTTGGGGGTGGACAGAGAAGAAAACAGAAACAGGTCACACATCCAAAAAGATAAAAATAGGAATAAAAGTATATGTGCTCACATGTGTATATGTAGAATAAACATTTAAAAATTGGATTAAAATAATTAAAGGAGCAAAGTGATACAAGAGACTACTTTACTTTTGAAGAAAAGCAGGTGAAGAGGTGGTGTAATAATGGTCTTATACTCAGGTTGAAAGTATAGGGTTCCAGATTGTCTTTTGCTATTTTCTTGTGGTGTGTGCATTCCCAAGCACCTTTCCATCACACCCCTTGACCTTCTTGAGATTGGCAAAGGATTTGCAGCAGGGAGGTCTTGGAAGAGTCCTTGCATTGGAGATACTTTTAGAGCTAAGTCCGGTTTCAAGTAACAGTCAACGTTAGGGGGGAGTTGGTAGGGAAGGTCGCAGCATGAGCCTGCAGGGGTGTTGGTTGCCTTTTCTTGTGGGGGGCGAGGTGTGGGTTTGACTGGGAGTCCCTTCGTTTGGGTGCTGGGTACTGGTTCATCAGGGTAGGGGGTCAGTCTTGATGTCTAATGGATTAAGAACTGGCGGTGAAGAGTTTTAATACTGTGGGAGGTCCGGATGGGATTGATGGGTGAAGGGATAGTTGGATTTCCAAAGGGGGGAAAGGGGAAAGTATATAGAAGGGGTAGGGAAGAAGAAAAGAGAAAATACATTAAAAAGAAAGGGAGAAGAGAAAATAATAAAGAAAAGAAAAGAAAAGATAAATAAAAAGGAAAGTAGTGAGAATAGAGGGGAAATAGCAAGGGAATGCTAGTTTGCTTGAATGTTTTCAATGAGTAGGGCCTGTAGTATAAGTCTGTACATCACAGTTGCTGCTTCGGTGATCTGACTGGTCAAGTGCTACAAATCCTAAAATAAGGTATAACCTAGGGATAAAGTGTATGTTAAAGAGTTTTCTCGGGACATTCTCATAGTATAAACTGGGTATGGTATCTTGTGTGACTGAGCCCCGAGATGCCATCTTAGTTTGTACACCGTTTGTATCCAAGAACACCTGTGGAGAGAAAAGTTGAGAGGTTATTTTAAATATAGTAAGATTTAGGCATTACAACATAGTATTATGGGATATTTCCATTGAAATCAGTGATTTCCCGTGGTATACTTTACCTGTGATCCTGTATAGAATTCCTAAGGGATTATTATGGGCCTGTGTAGTAGAAGGCTGATTATTTACCAGTTCTCTCTATGCTGCTGTTTCTGCTGTTACTGGTTTCTTGTGGTATAATATGTAGTTAAGAGTCTGTGTTGTCCTTTTTCATGTATTTTGGGCACTGCTCCCGCGTATATGTTGACTATTAGTGTTTGGAGATTCTATCCTGTTAAACCCTGTTATTTGATTGTTGAGTATTCGTTGTATATAAGGTGTATGTTCTAGGTGCTTCAGAATATTGCTACCATTCTGTGTTTATCTTTTGTCTTCTGACTTACTTTGTTTAACATGATATGTTCTAGGTTCATCCACGTTGCTACAAAGTCTGCGATTGTATCATTTCTTACTGCCATGTAGTATTTCATTGTGTATAGATACCACATCTTAGTGATCCATTCATCTGTTATTGGACATCGAGGTTTGTTCCAAGACGTGGCTATTATACTGAGTGCTGTGATAAATAGTGTGGTGCACACATATTTTGGAATGAATTCCTTCCAACTTGGGGGTATATACCTAGAAGAGCAATTGCTGGGTCAAATGGCAGATCAATTCTGAGTTCTTTGAGCATTCTCCACACTGTTCTCCATAGGTGTTGGACTAGGGGTCATTCCCACCAGCAGTGGATGAGAGTGCCTTTCATACCGCATCCTCACCAACAGAGGTTGTTCCCATTATTTTTGATGTGAGCCATTCTCACAGGTGTAAGGTGGTATCTCATTGTTGTCTTGATTTGGATCTCCCTGATGATGACTGAAGGTGAGCATGTTTTCATGTGTTATATGGCCATCCTTCTGTCTTCCTCAGAGAATTGTCCATTCATTTCATCTCCCCATTTTTTATAGCTTTATTTGGTTTTGCGGGGCTCAGCTTTCTGAGTGCTTTGTATGTTCTAGATATCAGTGCTTTATCTGATATGTCACCGAAAAAAATTTTTCCCAGTCATTTAACTGTCTTCTTGTGTTAGTAGGGTTTCTTTCGCCATGCAGAAGCTTTTTAGTTTGACATAGTCCCATTTGTTTATGTTTGATGCTAAAGTTCTTGCCATTGGTACTCCATCCTCAAAGACCTTTTTGATATATAAGTCTTCAAGTGTTCTGTCTATTTTATTTTCGATAAACTTTATAGATTCAGGTTTGATTTCAAGGTCTTTGATCCATTTTGAGTTGACTTTTGTACAAGGAGTGAGGTATGGGTCAATTTTCACTTTCGTACATGTGGTTTTTCCAGTTGTACCAACACCATTTGTTGAATAGACTTTCTTTGTTCCATTACAAGTTCTTGCCTCTTTTATCAAATATTAGTTGGCTATGTATCTGGGGCTTTATGTCTGGGAATTCTGTTCTGACCCACTGGTCTGAGGTCCTGTCTCTGTTCCAGTATCATGCTGTTTTGGTCACTATGGCTTTATAGTATAGTTTCAAGTTAGGTAAGGAGATGCCACGCAGCTTCTTGTTTTTTAGTATGTTTGATTATCCTGGATCTTTTGTGTGTCCAGATGAACTTTGTGATTGATTGTTCTAATTCTTTAAAGAATGATGTCTGACTTTGGATAGGGATTGCATTAAATCTATATAGTACTTTGGGTAGGATATTCATTTTGACTATGTTAATTCTACCTATACATGAGCATGGGATGTTCTTCCATTTATTTACATCCTTTTCAATTTCTTTCTGGAGTTTTTGAAGTTTCCCTGGTATAGGTCCTTCACTTCCCTTGTAAGGTTGATTCCTAGGTACCTGATATTTTTTGATACTATTTTAAATGGAGTTGTATTTTTGATATCTCTCTCCTCAACTTCGTTATTTGTGTATAGAAATGCTACTGTCTTTTGTGTATTGACTTTGTAGTCAGCCACTTTGCTATATTGGTTAATTGTTTCTAGGAGTTTTACAGTGGACTCCTTAAGGTTTTCAATGTATAACATCATATTGTCTGCAAATAGAGGTAGTTTCAATTCTGCTTTCCCAATTTGAATTCCTTTGATTCCCTTCTCTTGGTGTTCTGTTGTAATCGGATTGCTATTGCTAGGACTACTAAGGCTATATTGAATAAGAGTGGAGATAGTGGACAGCCTTGCCTAGTTCCTGACCGTAGTGGCAATGCTTCTAGCTTTTGCCATTAAATATAATGTTGGCTGTAGGCTTTTCAAGGATAGCTTAACTATCTTGAGAAAGGTTCTTTCTAAACCTATTTTGCTGAGTGTCATTAACATGAAAGGGTATTGGATTTTGCCAAACGCTTTCTCTGCATTGATTGATATGGTCATGTGGTTTTTGTCTTTCTTGTTGTTGATGTGATATATAATGTTGATTGATTTGCATATGTTGAACCAACCTTGCATTCCTGGTATAAAACCTACTTGGTAATGATGTATGACCTTTTTGATGAAGTGCTGGATTTGGTTTGCTAAGATTTTGTTGAGTAACTTTGCATCTAAGTTCATTAGTGAGATTAGTCTGTAGTTTTCTTTCTTGGTGGTGTCTTTGCCATCTTTGGGAATGAGTGTGATTTTAGCCTCATATAAGGAATTGGGGAGGATTCCTGTTTTGTCTATGGTTTGGAAGAGCCTACGGAAGAGTGGTAGTAGATCTTCTCGAAATGTTTGATAGAATTCACCTGTAAATCCATCTGGGTCAGGACTTTTGTTCTTAGGGAGTTTCTTAATTACATCTTCAATTTCCTCTGAGGTGATTGGTCTGTTTAGGCTTTCTAGTTATTCCTTTTCCAGTCTCGGAAGATGATATTTTTCCAAGAATCTGTCGATTTCTACTGAGCTCTCTAGCCTAGCTGAGGATAATTGTTCATAATATGATCTAATGATAGGTTGATCATTTAAACTGTTGATTTTGTCATTTTCTGTTTCTTGACATAGGCCTGTATTCTTATGTGTTTCCCCCTACTTACTGCTTTTGCTGTGTCCCACAAATTTTGACAATTGTCTCTTCATTGTCATTTGTCTCAAGGAATCTTTTTATTTCTTCCTTGAGTTGTTCTTTGATCCAGCTGTTGTTGAGCAGCATGTTGTTTAATCTCCAAGTATTAGTTTTTCTCCATTGCTTCTTCTTGAAGTCAATTTTGACCTCTGTTGCATAATGATTTGATAGGGTACTTCTAATGATCCTTACATTTGTGATCTTACATAGTTTGGCTTTGTATCCTAAGACATGGTCTATTCTGGAGAAGGTTCCATGTGGGCTTTAGAAGAATGTGTATTCTGCTTTCTGTGAATGGAAGGTTCTATATAAGTCTACTAGACCTAGGTCTTCTAATTTTTCATTTAGAGCTCTTATTTCTTTGCTATTTTTCTTTGCTATATTTTTGGTGGCTCTGTCCAGTGGTGATAGTTGAGTATGGAGGTCCCCTACTATTATCACATTTCATGGGTTTCTTCATGTGTTTCTTCAGGTTTGCGAGCAGTTGCCTCACATATTTTGCTGGCTCTACATTAGGGGCATAGATATTGATCAGGGTTAATACTTATTGATCTAATGTTCCCCTAATTAGTAAATAGTGACCCTCTTTTTCTCTGATCACTTTCTTGTGGTTTAATGCAATTTGATCTGATATAAGAATGGCTGTCCCTGCTCTTTCTTGTTTTTTTTTCCATTGACCTGAATAATTACTTTCCATTTATTTTTTCTAAGCCTGTGCTTATCCTGTAGTTTTAGGTGTGTTTCTTGCAGACAGCAGAAGTCCGGTTTATTTTTCCTAATCCAGTTCTCTACTATGTGTCTTTTAATTGGAGAGTTTAATCTGTTAACATTTATTGAAATTATTGAGAGAGAGGACTATTGTGCAGTTGTGTTGGATGGGGTGGTTTTTGTTACAATCGGGGGTTTGGATTCTGTAATTCGTCTCTGAGTAGGTCGTTTAGGATTGGCTTTGTTTGCACAAATAATTCAATTTCATTCTTGTTTGAGAATGTTTTTAGTCTACCCTCCCATATGAATGATATTTTTGCTGGGTATTAGACCCTAGGTTGGACATTTCTTTCATTCAGTCATTTAAATATGTCATTCCACTGTCTTCTTGAATTATTTCAAATGGGATATCCTGTTTGATTCGTATGTCCCTTCCTTTGTACTTGATGTTTTTTTCTCCCTTATTTATTTTTTTTGCCATTTGGATTATTATATGTCTTGGTGTTGGTTTATTAGGGTCTATTTTATTAGGGACTCTCTTTACTTCCTGGATTTGCACTGAAGTTTCTTTCCAGAGGGTGGGAAAGTTCTCTGCTAATATTTCCCTGACTACTTGTTCTTCCCCTTTCCCTATTTCCTCCCCTTCTGGTATACCCACAATTTTTATATTGTTTCTTTAGTCTTTGTTCATTAGATACTGGACTTTTCCTTCCAGTGCTTTGCTTTTTATTTCTTTGTTGGCTTCTTTATCATTTTTTGTTTGCAGTTTTCCTTTGAATTATTCAATGTGTTTCACCAACTCTGTGTTTCTGCTTGTAAGGCTTGTTACTTTGTCTTTTATATCCTTTAATTCTTTTTGTATGGAACCTCTCATGTTCTTGAACATTTCTTCTTTAATTTGGCTGATTTGTTCATCCATAGATTTCTTATACTCGGAAGCCAGCATTTCTTTCATTTTCTTCGATCAATTCTTGCATTTCCTTCCTCATGGATGCTTTTAGGTCTCCTTCACATGGATCTGTGCATTTTGGTGGAATTAGAAACTTGCTAGGGTTTGTCTCCATAGCTGCAGATATTAGGGTTCTCCTTGATTTACCCATATATCTTTGCATTTATTGTTGTGGTTTGGAGAACTGTGCCTTCTAAATTCAGCCTGCTTTGGCCCCCTGTGTTATGGGGGTGGGTCCCCTCCCTAGGGTGGTTCTACAGATGCCATTGGGTGAGCTCGCTGAGGTTTGGCTCCTCCTGTGCTCTTTATGTGGCCTGATCCATTGCTTTTCCCTTTTGTTGTCAGCTAGTGCAGGTCCTCTCCTGGCCACAATGGTGGAGAGCGCTGTTGAGCCTAACTCTTTCTTCCCACTTCTCCTACCTGGAGGTCATCTTTCCTTCAGTGGGTCTGATCAATTCCCTCCTCTTTATTCCTGTCAGCCAGTACAGTTCCACTCCTGGCCACAATGGTTGCGCAGGCTGTTGAGCCTAGTTCTCTCTCCTTCCTCCTCTAGCTGGGAATCAATGGAGCTCCGCCCCCTCCGAGCCGCAGCAGAAGAAATTCCCTCAGCCAAACCCTGCCCGCTGCTGCCCTCAGCCCTTGGGGAGTCCCAGGTCCACTCCAGGGCTCAGGGGGGTAGGATGCTTTAGGTCACCCAAAGGTCCAGGTGACAGGCCCAATCTCACTCAGTCTAATGGTCCTAGCCTGTCCCTGCGGTGCAGAGTGAGTCAGGTGCAGGGTTCTCCTCACCCCTCCTACACTCCACTCAGATCTGGGGTCCCTGAGATGGGGCACTCGGGGTGCCTGCGCCACGCGGGTCTAGAGGACCCACGCTGAGGGAGTGGACTCACCTGGTCCGCTCTCCGCTAGGGCCTGGGCACACTGAGATGGGGCACTTGGGGAGCTGGCAACGCTGCGGGTCTAGAGGGCCCTTCATTTAACCACTTTTATCCTCAGTTATTTGCTCTTCATGAAGCAGATCATTATCATCACTCAAGCTATATCCCAAAGTGAAAAAATAAACTCTCAATAAAATAAAATAAACTCTCATCCTGAAAAGAAACCAATATTCTGATCCTATTAATCTACTCTCAGTGGCCTATCCTCTACCTTCCTTCACTGTGTACCTGTGCTTGCTATCATACTCTATTTCTGAGAAGCCCCCACTAAAGACATTTCCTGATATGGGATCTCTGGGTATCTATTTGCAGACTCCAGATGACCAAATCACAGACAAAGTAGTGTCCTGGATTCAATTCCCTCCCCCTGACTATTTCTAAAGACATAAAAGGGACATGTGTATCTCCTTTGTATATCTTAGATGTATTACCTCAACTTCTATAACTCTCATTCAATATCCTCTTATATAGAGACAATTTTACCCAATGTTTATTTTTTTCCCTATGGAATCTGTTCAATAAGGATTCTGATAGAATAATCTCTTTGTTTTGAGTTCATGTTAGAACCAAGTTATGGGTATTGTTGGACAGGTTCCCTCAGCCCCCAGATGCACCAATAATACCTTGTGACATTGTTCCTCCTTTGCATAGGCACATTATAATGGGAAATATTACATATGTAAACAATTCTTATTTAATAGAGACAGAAACACAAATATTGTAATACAGTTAGTTCTTATACCCTGAACATTGACATTATGACGTGGCTCAGGCCTCAGGAGAATACAATCTAGGTAAACAACTGCAATTGTCTATAACATTACCAGGAAGCACACCTCTACAAGGTAAGACCCTACAGCTGCTCTGGCATTGACTTACTCCAAAGAGTGATCTCTTAACACCCAGATGACATAGCAACAGTGTTACTTGCTTTCAGGGCAGTGCTCTCCATATTTAATGTTGAGGTGAAACTAGAGGACTCTCCATGTCAGTCTGACTTTGATTAAGGAAATGCACAGAAACCACAATCATTAATAACAGGAACCTGGCACCCAAAACAGCTAATATATAAAAATATTTCACCAGTTCCACAGAAAATGACTCAGGGGTTGGGCAGTCTGATATGCCTGAAGCCCAGGGTTGGTCTTATGCCAGAAAACATCAGGGGTGGGGTCTCCTGGTATTTAGGCAAAGGCTCCCCCCCCCAGTTTTCCCCATATTTTTTCTGGACCTATGCAAACAACAACAACTGCCACTCCCACAGTATTACTACCTATTCTTTTTTAACACTTCTCCTTTAAAAAAGAAAAAAAGCAGCTTAATAAACTTAAAAAAATAACTGTAGTAAAATGCAGAATATAGTCAGGTTATAGGAATGGGGGGCATTGGTAGTGGGAATGTTGCACTGGTGAAGAAGGGTATTCTGTTTATGACTGAAGCAGAACTACAATCATGTATGTAATCATGGTGCTTAAATTTATATTAAAAAGAATTTAGATCCTGGTTTAGAAGAAACAGGAAACTTTAAATTGATAATGTAATCATCATGGAATATTAAAAAATTATTAGCTTCTGGAACTTATCAAGGAACACTTCTAACTTCTGAATTTATGCCTTAAACATTACAGATCTATTGTTTCTTCCAAATACTAAACTTTTATTTTAAAATGTGTGATTAGCAGACAGAATGCTATAATAAGACAAGTTCATAGCCCCAATAATGTGATGAATAAGCAATGTATTTATAAAATTTCTGCTGAGTAAATTCAGGACATTTATTTAACCTTCTAAACTCTAGTTTTCTCATTTGTAAATGAGAATTTAAAAAACTTCACTCATAAGACTGCCATGAGGAAGAAGTATCCTAATTCAAGTAAAGTGCTTGACTCATGGTAAATACTCAGTGAAAATACCTATTATTTTCATGATTCACTGTACTTCTGTTTTGTTATTTTGAATTCACAGTTTCCATTCTAAGGTAAAAGGTTTAGCATGAGTTATGTACCCTTTTTAAATTACTTTTCTGATTGTGGTTTTTGATTAAATGTCATATAAGATTCAAAGTAGAAATAAATAATCATGCAGACGAGATGTTATACCACAAAAAAGCTACCTAACACAAATATGGGGGGGTTACCATTGGTGTCACTGTCTAATTCACCTGGAAGACCGCGAAACATTCAGGAGAACTTGATATTCTGTGAATTGCTAAGTGAGTTAACTCATTTGATCAAGTATTCAAAGATGATAAATCAACAAATACTCTCTATTTATTCATGACAAATGTGATTCACACAACACACAAAAGCAGCATTGACAGCAGACACATATAAAGAACCTTCTAAATACTCAAAGCAGAACAACATATGGGATTACACAGAGATGCATTAACAGATAGGATGCTCTGGGAGAGGGCAATGTGAGACTAGAGGCGGTGTAGTGAGAACAGAAAGGCTAGAACAAGAAAGAGCAATAGAAACAGATTGACATATGAGATTGGCACTGGCAAAGATGCTATTTTATTCAAGTTAATGTTCCTAAATAAAGTAGAAGATTCGACTACACACCGCAACAAACTTTCATTGAGAAAAATCCAATGGTTAGATTGAAAGTAGGGCCATGCAAGAAGGATGTGTATTGTATAATTACCCAGGATAATGTCCAGTTGTTGAAGAGAAGATTCATTTATAGATGATTCCAAGCCAATGACTGAAGCCATT
This sequence comes from Crocidura indochinensis, assembly GCA_004027635.1. NCBI lineage: Eukaryota > Metazoa > Chordata > Mammalia > Eulipotyphla > Soricidae > Crocidura > Crocidura indochinensis. The sequence goes on from PVKC010001543.1 coordinate 35,451, forward strand.
ATATTTTTTAATATTTTTTATTAATTTTTTATCATAGTGATTTACATATCTTTCACATTAGTATTTTAGGTACATATTAACATTGAAACATGGGAATACCCACCGCCAAATTTGTCCTCCCCCCTTCCCCGTTCCCTTTCTGCAACCCATATCCCCCACAACCCCCACCCCCAGGATGCTAGAGTAGATGGTCCCCTCTTTGTCTAGCTTACTATCAGTGATCATACATCTGTTTGGTCCTGGTGCCTCCCTTGTTTCTCCCTCTAGTGGAGAGTCTAACCTAGATAAATCGAGTTATGTGGTTTTGTTTGAGGGAAAGAATGGGCTAAAGATTAAGCAAAAAAAGAATAAAAATAAAAATAATAAAAATAAATTAATAAATTAATTAAAAATATGCTGAAAATGGATGGAGTCCTTCTAGTGGCTATCTGCATCAGTTTGCAAGAGGACATAAAAAAGATAATTGAAACACCATAACAATACAAAAATAAATGTCAAATTAGATATCCAGTGAGCCCTATAGCAATAAAGAGAAGCACCACATATTAGTCTCGATTCTGAATTCAAATCATGTCAAGTGCAAAAAGCAGGAGAAAGATAAGATAAAATAATATAAAAATAGAAAAGGAGACATCCACTTCAATATCTATACCAAAATAAAGACGTCAAAAAAGAAAAATAATAATTAATAAATAATAAATATATGTGGAAAAATGATTAAATGATTATTTTGTGTTATTTTTCCTTTCCCCCCTGCATAGGCACTGTAATTATTGGGGATATTATATAGGGAATTCCCTTGGCCTAGGAGATACAGGGTTTCTCCATCCCTGAAGTATACTGTCATGGGATTAACTATAGACTCCTTGCATGATCCTTCACTCTCTCCTCGGTGCTTTCGTGATGTATAGAAGACTTCTGCTTCGTCATGGATGGTAAAATCAGTCCTCTGTATCTAGAGATCTTGGTGACCATGCAGCTCAAGGAATGGGGCTTATGATGAAGGCTTTCTTTGTGGTTCTACCAGTTATGCTTCTTCAGTGTCGTTTTACATCATCTTCTGTAGCTGGTGTTCTTGGTCATTATGTTGCTCCTAGGATGGAGTCTGGGACAAAGTCTTTTGCTGTGTTTCTGGAAGACCTGTTCATTTGCGTTGTCTCAGTCACAACTCTGGAATTGGATATCTTGTTTGTTGAACAGATTGTAGACCAAAGCTAGGTTAGAGCTTTTTGTTGCTGTTGTTGTTGGTTCCGGGATGCATACTGTTTAGTCCTGGTTGTAGCAACCAGCCATCTATGTATTGCAATCTTGGTTTTTGCACAGATCAAAGGGTGACATGTCTTCTGATTTTGTCTTATCTTTGGGTGGTGAGGAAGGATAACTTGCTCTTAAATCTAGTTGTTCCCATTTCCTAGTTGCCAGGTTATCAATTTTGAGCTGATGTACCACGTTGGCATCAGAGCAGTATTATGAATGCCCTGGAGGGGACTTGGTTCCTGGAGTTGCTGTGGAGAACTCTGTCGTTTCTATATCTGGGATCCAGGAGTCCAGACTGGATGGTCGGTGCCTATTTCCCTGGAGTCTAGGTTGGTTCCCCATGTCATACATTCAGGGTGGGAGATGTCCCTGTGCTGTAAAAAAGTATAAGTTCTAGTAGATTTTAGATAGATTTTAGATTCTAGTAGATATTATTCCTAGTAGATAAGAGCTTGATTTTACAGGTATAATTTCCCCTATTTTTAATATGCCTTTGCAGGAAGAAGTGGTGCTACTTTATGTTGCTGGTGGATTTTGGGTGAAGAGAGAAGAATAATTGTTATGTAAACATTTCCATGAGATTATTATGCTACTGATCCTACCCTGATCTGTGATTGTGCCCTACCCTAGGTGTGACCTGGTATTCCACTCCCACCCTAGGCTGGTACCTGATTCTGATGTATAAAAGCAAGGGTCTGTGGAAGGCAGGGGCTTTTTTGGAGGGATGGAAAATGAGGTCTTACTCCTCCAATAATATGTGTTGAAACTATTTTATGACAAATATTGGTTAAAAATAAGTTTATGGGATTGGAATTGATGTGATTTAGTAGGCAGAAGACTATATATATATATAAAGTAGCATCACAGAACAGCCTTACTCCATTTTGTATTATAAAGTGATTGCACAGCTACTAAGGACAACATGTATGTTTGGAATTAGCAACCTGATACATTCTGACATAACTTTTTTTATTTTTAAAATTTTAGGTACTGTAGTTAATAATACTGTTAATGACTGAGTTTCATAAATGGCCCTTAATAACTGATCAACAATACCATAGATAATTTGGCTATGAACCTTTGGTTCTACTCAAAGAATCTCATATTTGGAGTTGAAACAACTAAGAAAATAAGCACAATAATAGAAACCTCAGTTCTCCAAGCATTCACAATCAGTTTTATATTGCGTACGATCTGACTTGGTTATTCATAAGGAGAATGATGAAAGCAAACACATATACCTCTTTAGAGTGCTGAATGCTGGAAACTTTTTTGTTAAACTCTACACTGGTTTGAAATGAAATTAAAATTTCAACTGCTTCTGATTGAACTATTATACTTAATCACAAGTTTTTCTTGGAAACATTCTAGTTATTTATAATTATATAACATTTTCTGGAAAAGAATGAGATAAAGATGAAGAACTGTTTTTTTGCTTGAGTTTATTTGCCAAGAAATGCCTAGTGTTAGAAATGTTAATCTTAGAACTTGATTTATCCTTTATCTCAATTGTCTAATAACTACTTTATATGACATTATGGTTTTGTTTTTCCCATTTACCACATTTATCACAACAATTTATATAGTTAAACTATGTTCGTAAAGTTAATAATTGCTATGTACTTCTCACCAGTCGAAAAGATGCAAAACTAGATCACTGCTTGAACTCAAAATGACACAATGCAGCACTGAAATTGAATAAAATGCTGTTGAACTTTAGAGAAAAGTTAATAGATGAAATATATGGTTAAATACATTAAACATAAAGATTTTTTATTTCTGTTAGACTCCATTTTCAAATATTATTAATCTTAATAAAGATCATGAAAATATAGTACAACTTTTAAATTATATCTATATCCATATCTATATCTATATCTATATCTATCTATATCTATATCTATCTATCTGTATGATTTTTGAGCCACATCCAGTGACTCTCAGGGGTTACTCCTGGCAATGTGCTCAGAAATCAGAAATTGCTACTGGCTTGGGGGTCCATATGGGGATGACAGTGGATCAAATCACAGTCTGCTCTAGGTTAGTGTGTGCAAGGCAAGGCAAATGCCCTACCACTTGCACCACTGCTCTGGCTCTTTCTTATATATATTAAACCTTCTAGGTATTAATGTATAATTTAGGATTGTATTGATTTAACTATGCTCTAAGTATAAAACTCATAACAATGAAGACTCACTACTCTTTGGAAAATTATTTAAGTGCCATGTTCTTTGAGCCAACTTTGTCCCGATAAGTCTCTATAAAGATTTTTTTCTAAGTAATCCTGTCTTCTAGAAATAAATAAATAAAGTAAGCAATTGAAAACTATTTTCAATTGAAAAATATTTTCATTTGTTCTAAAGAAGAAGCACATTTTCAAACTTAATTGTTAACTGTTTTCGGTAAGCTTTATTTTCCAAGTGTAGGAGCTGATACCTACTGAGAGGAGGGAAAGGGGGATTCTAAAAGCTCCAACAAACCCCTCTCCTTTGGCACATCTAAAGTGGAATGCTTTCGTTTTCCTGCCAGGATGGTTAAGTTAGCACTTAATTAGTATGTGTACCAAACAAAACACGCTTCTGGGTAGAACTTTTGTTTTTACTTCCCCCCACTGCCCCACAAATAAATAGCCTGGTTTCTGCCCAAAATATTCAAGGAAGAGACTGTGCTTGCCTGGGGCAGAGGCCAGATGCCTTGACTTCCAGCTTCCTTCCATCAAAGCCGTGCAGTTTGAAAATTAAAATCTACAGCAATAATGAAACATATTAAAATGCATGCAAAGTCTTGAGGGCTTATAATATGCTAAAAACTGGCAATGCATGTTTACATCCATATATCAACTTGGATGTGCTGAAAAGATTTAAAGTGTAAAATATGCAAATATGTGTCATATTGTCACACTTGGTCTCTCTAATGGAACTCCCTTTCATCTCAAGTCGTCTTAATTTCATGAATATTACATGGCCCTCACACCTTTTACTCCTGCTGTTGCTAGGCTGAGAAGATTATGAAAATATGTTAATAGTAACTTTCATCAAATAAGAGTTGCAATATTCCAAATAAAGCATTTTACCCTCCTCCTCTTAAAATACAAATGGTGAAGAGTTTCATGCTATTTTGTTTCCCTGTGGGAGAATAGATAACTATAGGCCAATTAAATTAATAAGAAAAGATCTTGTGAATGGCAATATTTGTGCATAATCCAGGTGATTGCACATATAGACTGGTGTATAGAGGTATTGAAAGAGTCTTGAGGGATAGAAATGGACACAACTCTGGGAAATTAGGATATTAATAGTATATGGTAAGGCTTTTAAAAAATAATTTGTTCACATAAAAGCTGATTGTTTTAGGACTTTTGTTTATATTTTATAAGAAGAGCATGAAAGAGAGTTTTGATTCATCAGTGGAGACAAAGAATATCACTATTAGGATCTCCCTAATATACATATATAAATGCTCAAATCTATTTACACACATGTATATATAATCACATAATATCTTTAATATCAAGCTTATTAATGACAAGTTCCCTTGCTTAGCCTGATAACTGCTAAACAAAGATAATTTTTAGACCTAAATCTCAGTAGTAGGGTAGCAAATTGTCAATTTGGTGAACCTGATATAAATTTTAGAGCTTCACTTGGATTATGTAAAAGAAAAAAGCAATGTTTGATTAGATCTTTATTTTAGAAGCATACTTGATTTCATATTATTGGAGTATGATCAGTTTAACCAATGAACATATTTTTAAATGATTAGAGAACTGAAAATAAAAATATGAAAATTGAATATTGATCAACAACTGTAATCAGGAAGTTGGATTGTGTTTTGATCAATAAATTGAGATGCCAACAACTGTAATAAGGAAGTATGTTACATTTGAAAGTAACCACTACTACAGTCCAGGAAACTTTTATATGGGTTGTTATTTTTTTTTATTTTTCACAAAAAGTGTTTGCTCATATGATGAAAGGAAGGCCACTCAACAATGAGCATAGAAACAAGAAACAGAAGCCAGGAGCCTGCACACAGGAGGCTAATGTTGTAAAGGTTGAAGGGTAGTGTATTATAGGTTCCTAAATGTCAAAGAGAGAAGAAAAGATATTGGAAATTATGTTTGAAAGAAGACTTCTGGGAGAATAAACTACCACTGAAGATAGGTGGCATAAAGCCAATCATTGACAAAGAAAGTTAGAACTCCATAAAGTTTTTGTTTGTTTTCTTCTCATTTTGTGCTGGTGTTTTTTGTTCTTGTTTATTTTAGTTTTTATTTTCTGCTGTTCCATTAAAAGAAGAGCCCTAAAATGAAATTCTGGTGGAAAATGTCCCACTAACAATAACCCCAAGGTCAGGAAAGTCCCTGGAGCAAAAATGCTTAAGTCTTAGAATATAAAAGGGAGTAAAAATGAGACCAAGAACTAATAGAATATAAACTTGCAGCAAAAAATGCACCCAGGAAAGAACTGAATAACAGTTTAAGATTTTCTAGCTGTAGAAGGCAAAAATAGAATAGGTAATTGTCATAAAATTAGTCTACGTTTTAAGGGTACTGGCTGATTGAAATATCCCAGTTTCTGCTCTTAATGAAACCATTGAATTACTAATTACTATTACTCACTCAGGAAACTTAAATAATGACTCTTATGTTGAAAGTGAAGGTTGGGGAGTAATATTATATTGAATAAATGCCCAGCCAGTGTGCTCCTTATGGCTGCTCAAGAAGTCTCCAAGCTTAAACAGTCCTTGAGTGTTTGCCTCCTAACTTGTTTGTTTTACTCATTCTCTAAGATTGACCTGCACTGGATGGAGGTTGAAGGTGCCAATTTGGCATTAAAGGATTTATTAGCCAAATAAAAAAGAAAATGCAGCCCTTCTTATGTGAAGCCAAGGGGCATAACACACAGGTACTTTTATGGGGTATTATTTTATTTACTAGAGAGTTCGCATTTTATTACTGAATGACTAGCCCTAGGAAGAATTTTGGAAATTTGGAGAGAAACAGTTTCTTTACTATTACCTATCATCATTGGAAACTTCTATGTGTCATGCAAAATTTAGTTATACAATGCAAACAGTGGTATGCAGTATATGTTTCAAACTAAATGTCATTTCATGAAGACTCCCATAATTAAGAATGCTTAATAAACCATAAAATAGTTTATTGTGACTATGTAGTATTTCACTTTACTTACACTTTTCATTGATACTGTATATTTAGCTTACTTACATATTGTAAAATAAGTGGAAACAATATTTATGTATATTTGTCCATATTTCAATTTAGATTAGATAAATTCCTTTGAACACAATTATACACTACTCATTAATTGAGTTTGATAAAATATGGTACACAGAAATAAGTAAAATTATAAATCAATACCATCTAATTTATATTAATTTTTTTACTCATTGATTAGCATACTTCAAATGAATCAAGAAAAATAAAGACTTATTCTTTGGGAAAGTTTGAGCCACACCAACTGACTCAAGAAAAATAAAGACTGATTCTTTGGGAAAGTTTGAGCCACACCAACTGACTCTCCAGGGTTATTTCTGGTTTTGCTCTCAGGAATCATTTATGTCAGGCTCGGAGAGGGACTGTCAGATGGGATGCCTGGGATTGAACCTTGGTTGGTCTAGGGTCAGCCGCATGCAAGGCAAATGCTCCACTCACTGATGCACTGAGTCGGTGAGTAGGGCAATTTTTTCTTACTAATATCAAGATAAATTATTAAATATGCTCTTTATTTGAAAACAACCAAGTTGATTGAAATGAGGGGGATATCTAGTAATGTAAAATTCATAAATTGTTTATCACTCAGTTGAACAAAGAAATATATGAAGAGTGAAAATTGTAGATAGCATGAGTCAGCGACTTAACTCCAAGGCTACAGCACATTCTTTGCTTCGTGAATATATGAACTTTGATACCTGGAACTGCATTCTAAACCCCAGCATTGAAGAAGGCAACCTTGGTAGCTTCTTATCAAAATTGCATTATCTGTTAAACATTGGCCTACATATTTGGTTCCTGTCCTGGGATTGGCCAAAGAAATTTATGAGACTTCCCCAAATCACAGATAGAAGAAAGATGCCTACTGACTTTAGATTCTAGAAATGTTTAACAGGGTTTGGCAAAGTACAAACTAAAAGTCACTTGCCTTAATCCAGAGTCAGTCCACAGCACCACATAGATTGATCACCTTGAATACCTCTAAAAGTTATTACCTGAGAACAGAGCAAGGAGAACTTCTTGATAACTTTCACTTATCCCTGCCACTCAAAAAATATACATTCTACACATATTGCAGCATCACCACATGTGTTTAGAAATGTATCATGGTGCCTTTTATGTGAGCTATGATATAAATAATAAACTAAAACTCTTTTATTTTTAGGGGCAAAAGTCACTCCTGGCAGCACTCAGGACTTACTCTGGTTCTGTGCTCAGAATTCACTCCTGGCAGTCTTGGGGGACCATATGGGATGCTGGGGATCAAACCCAGATCTGTCACATGTAAGACAAGTGTCTATGCACTGTACTACTGCTCTGGCTCAATAAACTACCAATACTTTTAATATTAATGAAGAGAGACTCAAATGTAGTAGCCATGTCTGCATCCAGTCTGCTCCATAGACCCTGTTCTGAAAGAAGATGCAAACCAAGCTGTGAAAAATTATGGACACACGGGAAACACAGCTGAAAGCCGGCAGTCTGCGGACGAGAGGGCAGGTCATGTACCTGATCTGTTGAAGCCACTAAGGTAACCTATCACTCAAAATTGTTGACTTGACAATTTCTCTGTTTCTCCACTCCTTTACAGCTCTCTGCAAACACCAGTCTGACCAAAACTTCAGGTATGCCTGTAATTGGGCTGATATCAATGAAATATTTTTGGAGTTAATGCGACCATTTCCCCCCTACCCTGCCACATTCCTTCTCATACTTTGAGAAGAGATGGCAGTTGAAAACACATCCCAAAAAATCCACAATATCACAATATTACACAGTTTTGGCACAATATTACAATTCCAAACAATAGTACTGTACTTAGAATTCCTGTCCATTGCAGTTGCATACATGCGTTAGACAACCCCATTTTATTTAATAATGACATCCCCATTGGAACATGCCAATTTAGATGGCAATATAGATTTGAATCCACCTAATTTTCAGAAATAGATGAAGTAAAAATGCTAATTAAATGCTTAAATAGTGTTTACTAAACCTTCTGATGACTTTTTAACCTTATTTGAGATACAATAATTTTCATATATTTGTTTATACCTGTGTTTTTTCTTTCTTCTTTAATTTTTTTTCTTTATTTCACTCCCACTTATCTCAAAATAAATGTGTCCATGCTCTTTAAATTAAGTAAATTAAAAAATAATGAGTTAATGAAAATATGTTCTTAAAAGTAAATAGGACAAAATTACATAGTAATGCATAATTTAAAGCAAAATACTTCAAGTACGAAAGTAAAAAAGTTGATGAGTAAGAATAGGCATCAACATGGAAAATATGAAATTGTAGATAATGTGGTTTTAGGAAATATAATGAGTTAAAACTAAACAGAGATATGTAGGGTATATAATATGCTGAAAGATAATTGCTGAAAATCTTCAGGTCTAATGATCAACTGTTCTAACATGTCCCTAAGCAAGTCAAACTAAGTAGATATTCATAGAAGAAGACTGTATAGAAAACTCATTGAAAATAGAAGTCTGAGGAAAAAATATAGATAGTCTGAAAATAAAACACAGATTTAATTTAAAGACAGACTTTTTTTGGAGGGTCACACCTGGCAGCACTTAGGGGTTACTCCTAGCTCTATGTTTAGAAATCGCTATTGGAAAGCTGGGGAGCTCGTGGAATGCTGGGATTCGAACCGTCATCTTTCTGCATGCAAGGCAAATGCCTTACCTCCATGCTATCTCTCCGGCCCTTAAAGACAGATTTTTTTAATAAGTACAACAAATAATACCGAAAATCCCCCAGAAAATTATATCTTCAAAATATAAAATTAATCAATGCATATTGATAAGAGATCAGAATATATAAAGTTAAAATTGTGGAACTTTCAAAGAATAGTTGAGAGAATTAATCAATATGAATTTTTACTTAGTGATTGAAAGCATATATTTCAATAAATTGTAATTTATGGTAAAATGTCAACATTTGTTCATTAATGAAATAGCAAGAATAGCTCATGGATAACTGACCATATGTGGACAAATATAAACAATGATATCAAATATATTCTTAATTTCAGTAGAATAATATCAGGTATTGGACCATGTAATATATATTCTATAGGAATAAAGAATATTGAAATATCAAGATAAAATATTATTTAGCTACAATTATATTTTATTTATGTAAGTTGTCTATATTTCCCAAACTTACCAAAATATCATGTATAATAAAATTAAAATGCATAAATATTATAAAGGAGGATAATATATAAACCTCCTCTGTATAAATAAAAATTGACTCAGTTATCCAACAACAAAATTATATACATCAAAAAAAGGAAAAAAATAGAAAATGCAATTTATGTACCATAAATGATGCAGTGAAAGATTTGTAATGCACTTTGGTAGCAATAAAAATTAAAAAATAAATAAAATGCAATTTATAAGTGACATAAATGTGTATAGTTCATTTTATTTAATAAATATATATTACTGTTTATATAGTTCCCTATATATCTGAAAATTGAGAACCATATTTCAGTAGATATTTAATAATTATTAAATATGTATTTAAATATTTAGATCAATGACAATAAAAATATTGCCATTCAAAAACTATAGATTTCATAATGCAACTATTAGAAAGAAACCTCTTTAGTTTTGAAAAATATATATTGAAGATTTTAATGATGCAAATCTATATGCTTTAGAAAGATAAGGCCAAACAATTAATAATATTTCTATCTCATCTCTTGTCAGTCATCTGGCTTGTTTTACTGTACATGGTATGTACTATAAAGAGAATAAGCAACATATCTTAGTTTCAATTTGTAATACTTTATTATCGAATGTCTTCTATAGTATTGAAATAGTTGGATGCTTATTAAGTTTTCTGGGGTGCTCCCAGATGGTATTCCTCTTACTAGATAACTTGAACTCAGCAAAAATTCACCGATGGTAGTTTGTAAAATTTATTTTGAAGATCTCAATGCCCCATAATTTTCTTCTGTTGGGAATATTAAAATTTATTATCATGGAGAATACCAAGTTTTCAATTTTATTTTATTTTATTTTATTTTGGATTTTGGGTCACACCCAGTGATGCTCAGTGGTTACTCCTGGCTATTCGCTCATAAAGTCGCTCCTGGCAGGCACGGGGACCCTATGGGGATGGAACTGCGGTCTGACGTCCTAGGTTAGTGCAGGCAAGGCAGGCACCTTATCTCCAGCGTCACCGCCCGGCCCCCCAAGTTTTCAATGTTAATTTTAGTTATTTGATTAGCACTTATAATCTTTTCATTAAAAGAAAATCACAAATTAAATTATCTAAATTGAATATCCCTATTAGTCAGTGAGAACAATTCAAAATTATCTGTTATTCCATTTCTTCAAATTCTATTGTAGTTCTCAAGGACTGAAATAAAGCCAGGTAAAGAGTAAAGGTAAGATTATTAAGTATATATGTCATTACTTTAGGGTTATCTTATTTGAATGTAAAAGATATGAAAATATAATTTAAAAATATTTTAGAATTATAAGCACATACTTTGAGAATTGCTATTAAATACAAAATGTATATGCCTCTGCAATAGACTTTTATAATATAATATAAAATTATTAGAAGTACCATCCACTATATTATCAATAATGCAACGAATGCATGAGCAAATCTAATAAAACATGTACAATACCTCTGTAGGAGAAAATTATAAAACTTTATTAAAGGCAGTAAAATATCATGAAAATAAATGGAGAGATTTATCATGTACATGAAACAGAAGACCCACTGTAAAATTGCTGATATATCAGTGGCATCTTATTCAAAATTCCAGTTTTTAATAGAGTTCACACCCAGCTGAGCTAAACAAGGTACAGTAGGACCACTATGACAAACACAGTCTTGTATATCACAGACAACTGTTCTGGCTTGAACCATATGCAAACTATATAATTCATTAATAAATTGATAATAAAAACTTTATGGAAATTAAAAGTGTCAAAATGTGCTTAAATAAAAGAAACAGGGGGACCCAGGCGAGTCAGGAAGGGGAGCCGGGGCCATGCGGGTGGTGGAGCCTTGTCCCCAGGTCGGGACCCAGGTGATCTGGGAAGGGGAGCCGGGAACCACAGGGCGGCCGAGCCTTGGCCCCAGAGCGGGACAAGGTGAGCAGGGAAGGGGAGCTGGGAGAGTCGCGTGGGAGGCTGAGCCGGGGACAAACTCGAGATGTTGGGAAGGGGATGAGCGGGCTGTCGGAGTGACACGTAACAGGCACCCAGGAAAGACCCTGAGCCCCGTGAAAGAGGCCAGAGAGAGATCAAAAACTTGCACCAACGTGGCATAGGAAGCCCGGGGGGACAAAGAGCCAGGGGGCACAGTGAACAGAGATCCAAGAAGCAAACACAGCCTGACTCCCAAGGGGGGAGGGGAGTCATATAGGCTCAAAGGCGCCCATTGACACTGTGATCAGGAATGGAACTGCATTGTCTGACTTGAAAGGGAGGTGAAGGATCAGGCTTGACTGGAGGACCTGGGAGTGGTCAGACCTCAACAGCATACCCACGAGGAGCAGCACTCCAGAGAAGGGACCCAACCCCAACACACAGGGGGCAAAAGTAACCTGAATACAGGAGACACGACACTCTAAGCCACATCAATTCACACAAAGGAATATGGGGAGATCAAAGAAGACACTGAGTTCAGGGGATTTGCAAAGAATCCCAAATAAATTTCCAAGTCCCCCAAAACGCACAGACCCAACAGAAGAAGACCTTAAACTAGCCATGAGGAATGAAATGCAAGACCGATTAAAGGAAATAAGAGAAACATTAGCCAGTGAAAATAAAAAGTCCTTGGACAAACAAATCAACCAACTTAAAGAAGAATTGTCACAAAATATGAGAGACTCCATGCAAACAGAATTAGAGAAATTACATAAAACCGTAGAAAGCCAGAAGAGCAGAATTGCACAACTCGAGAATAACATAGAAGAACTTAAATATAAACTGCAAGCAAAAGATAACAAAGAAGCCAATAAAGAAATAGAAGGTAAAGCACTGGAAGTAAAAGTCCAGTACTTAATGAACAAAGACAAAAGAAACAATCTAAGAATTGTAGGCATACCAGAAGGGGAGGAAACAGGGAAAGGGGAAGAACAATTAGTCAGAGAAATAATAACCGAGAACTTTCCCACCCTCTGGAAGGATACATCTGAGCAAATTCAGGCAGCAAAAAGGATCCCCCAAAAATAGACCCTAACAAACCAACCCCAAGACATATAGTAATTCAAATGGCAAGAAACAAGGAGAAAGGTGATTTACTTAAAGCAATAAGGGAGAAAAAAATACTCACATACAAAGGAAAGAACATTAGAATCAAACCAGATCTCCCCTATGAAATACTTCAAGCAAGAAGACAGTGGAATGACATATTTAGATGACTGAATGAAGAAAACTTTCAACCTAGAGTCCAATATCCAGCAAAACTCTCATTCACATGGAAGGGTAAACCAAAATCATTCTCAAACAAAAATGATCTTGCATTATTTGCGCAAACAAAACCGATCCTAAATGAACTACTTAGAGACGAATTACACAATCCAAACCCCCGATTGTAACAAAAACCACACTAAACAACACAATTGCACAACAGCCCTCTCTGTCAATAATCTCCTTAAACGTTAATGGACTAAACTCTCCCATTAAACGTCACATAATAGAGAAATGGATTAGAAAATATAAACCAGATTTTTGCTGCCTACAAGAAACACACCTACAAGTACAAGATAGGCACAGGCTTAGAATAAAAGGATAGAAATCAATTATCCAGGCCAATGGAAATAAAAAAAAGCTGGGACGGCCATTTTGATATCAGGCCAAATTACATTCAACCTCAAGAAAGTGATCAGAGACAAAAAGGGTCACTACTTACTGATCAGGGGAACACTAGACCAAGAAGTGCTAACACTGATTAATATCTACGCACCTAATGCAGAGCCTGCAAAATATGTTCAGCAACTACTTGCAAAAATGGAGAAACATATGAAAGGAAATGTGATAATAGTAGGAGATCTTAATACTCCACTATCACCACTGGACAGATCCACCAGACAGAAAACTAATAAGGAAATAAGAGCCCTAAATGAAAAAACTAGAACTAGGTCTAATAGACTTATATAGGGCCCTCCACCCCCATAAAGCAGAATACACATTCTTCTCAAGTCCACATGGAACCTTCTCCAGAATAGATCATGCTTTAGGATGCAAATCTAACCTGCATAAGGTCACAAAGGTAGAGATCATAAGAAGCACTCTTTGGGATCACTATGCAACACAATTCAAAATTGACTATAAAAAGAAGCAATGGAGAAAATCCAACACCTGGAGATTAAACAACATGCTCCTCAAAAACAGCTGGGTTCAAGAGGTACTCAAGGAAGAAATAAAAAGATTTCTTGAGACAAATGACAATGAAGAAACAACTTGTCAAAACTTATGGGACACAGCAAAAGCAGTAATCAGGGGGAAATTCATAGCAATACAATCCTATATCAGGAAAGAGGAAAATCACAAAATTAACAACTTAAAGGACCACCTTAAGGTGCTGGAACAACAGCAACAAAGAAACCCAAATACAACCAGAAGACAGGAGATAATAAAAACCAGAGCAGAAATAAACAACATAGAAACTAAGAAAACAATACAGAAAATCAATGAGACCAAGAGTTGGTTTTT
>PVKC010001544.1:0-49569 GCA_004027635.1 Crocidura indochinensis
CGGCAGTGCTCAGGGGTTACGCCTGGCTCCATGCTCAGAAATTGCTCCTGGCAGGCACGGGGGACCATATGGGGCACCGGGATTCGAACCGATGACCTTTTGCATGAAAGGTAACCGCCTTACCTCCATGCTATCTTCCGGGCCCCGCAAAATAATTTTTTTAACTGTTTATTTTTTTTTCAGGTCACACCTTGTGGAGCAAAAGATTTATGTCTGGCTCTAAATTTTGGGATCACTCCTGGTGAGGCCCAAGGGACCTTATATGGTGTCAGCAGGGTCAGCTGCATACAAGACATGAACCCTACTTGCTGTATTATTGATTCAGCTAATACTTAATTAAAATTTTACTTGACTTGGGTCGGAGAGATACCACATTGGTAGGGTGTTTGCTTTGTACAGGCTGCCCAGGACGGACCTGGGTTCAATCCCCAGCGTCACATATGGTCCCCAAGCCAGGATAATTTCTGAGTGCATAGCTGGTAATAACCCCTGAGCATCACTGTGTGTTAGCCCTAAACCAAAAATATAAAACAAAACAAAATAAATACAATACAATTTCATTTGACTTAAAAATATGTTTCAAATGAAACGTCTATAATACCCAACTATATAAAAATGCTTACTGTGAACAAATAAATAATTGTCATAAACAATTCACTCACTTCAATTTTTGATGACTGTTCTTAGAATATTTTCAGACTTTGTAGATGGGTGGTAAATATAACTGTTAAAGCAATTGCCTTACATGTGGTTGAACTGGGATTCAATCCCCATATGGTTCTTTGAACCTGCAGGAGTGATCCTTGAGCTCAGAGACATGTATTGCCCCCAAACAAACAATAACATATTTTCAGGTATTCTTCTATACTATGAGTTATAAAACAGGTTTTATGAGTCCCTATTTTGTTTTAAATCTACTATTTGTTTTAAACCCAACCATCATTATTTTGTCATGGCTTGGTCCAAATAATTTTTTATTATATAATTTTCTGGAACCAAATAAAATCTAGAACCAGATACATATTAAGCTACAAAACTATTATTATTGAACACATTTATAAATGAAATCATGTTTAAATAAAAACTAGTCAATTGTGAATTTTATGCATATGTTTATTAATTCATTTGTAATGTTTTGGAATAGTTAAACACTGACTTCAACAAATGTGTTGACCAGTATTTTCCAGCGAAATACAATAAATAGTATGAATTTGATTACATGTGATGACATTTATTATAGTTGATTTTGAGAAATACTATTAATAAAGATTATGTAAATTGCAGATTATACCAATTTACAGAAGGCAGCTTGAGAATCTACTATTTTCTCTGAGGAGAATCAGTAAAATCATAAGACAGATATCAAGGCCTGAGATTAGAATTAGTATAAAGCCAGGTTTGAGTCAAAAAATTCAAGAGCCAGATTATTTTATATCAACATCAAGATAAGGTTTTATTTCAAGATGAAAATCCATCACTTTCATACAAAGGTAATGGACTGGATGATGCCTACCTGGATCCACCCAGATCTTTCAAATTTTTTTATTATTGCCACTGATTCAAAGGCTGTATTACTTAGAGTTCCACTAAAAGCTTTTTATTTTCCTAATTTATAATTCTAAGGAAATTTCTAATGCAGCGCATTAGAAAAATAGTAAATTGAATAAGACATCTCAAGCACTGTCAGGTGTTACTCCTGACCACATCGGCTGAAGCAAGCACTGAATGAAACAGGTGTTTCCCATTAAAAGTATTCTCTTATTACTACCTAACCAACTTAAGAAATTGTCATAATTTCAGCATGCCTTAGAATAAAATACATATCACATAGAAATACTTTTTATTCTTAATGAGCTATGTGTACATTGAAATTAACTTTCTATTTTCTATATTTGTTTTAAAAATACTGAGTCTAAGATATCATTTTGCTTGCTTGATTGTTTTGATTTATTCAAATGAAGAAATGCTTTTTTAAATAATACTTTATGCGCTAACAGTGTATTTACTTATTTTTCTTTTTTCCCTTAACAACTGAAGCAGTTCAAAATGTAGTTCAATGTGCCAAACTAAGTAAAGTACTAAGCCACCTTCAGTCATGACCAGATGAGGTTTTTTATCACATCACTTTTATTTAAAAGTGGATATAAACTTGGAGAAAATACCTCTAAGAAGATACAATGAAATTTTTGAAAAGCCTGTAGGAAAACAATGGAATATGCATTATGTCAAATACAACTTATTAACAATTTTTAGATAAGATTTATTATATTGGTCAATTTTTACTGTATAAACTTTTGTTAATATTTACTTTTGTTTTTCTTTGGATTGATTTCACCTTTTCAGCTTATTAGTTGACCTTTTTATACACTTTATGCTACCCCAAAATAAAATTTCATTAACAACTCTAAGCCTACTACTTCCTACAGAGATGTTTATTATGTTATCTGTTAATTACTTTTAAAAGAGACAGAAATGATTTGGAGAAAGTTATTTTCCAATTAGGGATTAACATATTACAGCGAAATCTTATTTTTATATATTCATGACGAAACTCTGAAAGTTTTTATTATTATATCATTATTTCAACACTTACCTAATCAACACTCAGTTTAGGGTACTTTTGTTCTTTTAATTTATAATAAGAATTTTTAATTTTCATATATTTTATTTGCATATTTATTTTCACCTCACTCCTAAAGGCATAGGCTTATATAAAAATTATAATGACATTCAGACACAAGAATCAAATACCTCATATACAGTCACACAAAAATAGAATATATAAGCTAAATTTTAGTTCATATCTAGTTTGTTAAGCATTGCTTATTTTTTTCAGATAAAACAAGTTAATATTCTAAAATGTGTCCTTCTTTTCTTATTTCTTCAAGATTTTGCATCTTCATTATGACATCATTCCCTTTTTCAAAAAATAAAAATAAATAGAAAATAAATGTACAATAATTATGTTTAAATAACATCATCATATAAGTTGACTTTATGTTCCAGTTAAGTTCCAGAAAAGTGAGGAAAATATTTAAAAATAGAAAGAAGAAATAAAAAGGAAAAAGAAACAGGGAGTTTGCCTTGCAAGTGGCTAACTCAGGTTTGATTCTCAGCATCCTATATGGTTCCTGAGCCAGGAGCAATTTCTGAACGCAGAGACAGGATTAATCCCAGAGCTCTACCAGGTTTGGCCCAAACCCCCCCTCATAAAAAAAGAACAATAACAAGCAAATTTGTTTATCTACAATAAGGTAATTAAGGTATTGGTATAAGGTTTGGTAAGGTCTTGGTGCTAACCAAGCATTATCTAATTTAAGTTGCTTCCAATAGTAAGTGACCTCAGGGACACATTGGCATAAAACTGATGTGTTCCTATGGGGATGACAGTATCAAACAAACGGATTTGACCAGGTGTTCAAAGCACTATTATTGATACTGCAGCTTTTTGTGGGGCATAATTGCAGCTCACAGGTCTCCCAAATTAGAAGAATAGGGAGAGGGTGGAAGGGTGTCTACATTCATTCAAAAAAGCCCTGCTGATATCATCCAAAATGCAGGCAAACATGGATTTTTGGATAGTTTTATGTCTCTGAAGACAGCTGAAGAGGAGTGGTAAGGTGAGACCATAGGCAAGCAGCAGCTATGGGTGATGGATGCAGCAGGTGTGGCCTTGGCAGGGTGGTGCCTAGGACAACCCTCTCCCCCCAACACTTAAACTTTCATTTCTATGTCCTCTGTATCCATAATTTTTCATAGTTTGGTTCACATCTCTTTAAAAAATTTGAGTCTATGGAGCTGAACAGCTTCAAACATGCTGAGTACATTTCTGGAACTACTTAGGCATCCCAGAAGTGGAATGCAGAGGGAGGGTGCCCTCACTTGATCAAAAAAATAAAACCCCCACAAAGACCCAGGTTTCCTAAATAACAGCATACCTGAAGTTTGATCTAATAGATCTCTCTGGGAGCCGGGAGGTGGCGCAGGAGGTAAGGTGCCTGCTGCCTTGCCTAGGAAGGACCACGGTTGGATCCCCCGGTTCCCATATGGTCCCCCGTGCCTGCCAGGAGCGACTTCTGAGCGCATATCCAGGAGAAACCCCTGAGCGTCACTGGGTGTGGCCCAAAAACCAAAAAAAAAAAAATAGGTCTCTCTGTATAGTCATAGAAGAGTGATGAAGCAGGGCTATAGGCCAAGTCGTGATTATGGATGATGGAGGCAGCAGGTGTGACCTCGGCGTAGTGGGCACTTAGCCCACCTTTTCCTCCAATGATTTTCAGCTTTCAGCTGTGTCCTGTGTATTAATGGTATTTACGCTTGGTTTAATATCTATGGAACTGGCCCAGTATGAACACGGTGACTATATTTGTCTTATCCTTAAATCCTAAGAAAAATAAGGGAGGACCTGATTGAATTTCTACTTTGTAATGGGTAATTCCTTGCCAGTATCACTGGCTTTCTGGTTATCATTGTTTTCCCATATCCACTTGATGTGCTTATTCTGGGTATTAACTCCAAGTACCCTAAATCTCACGGGAGGCATGATCATACACTGAAATGAGGTTTGTCTTGTCAGGTTCAGATAAAGAAATGCAGATGGCCTTTATCCAAAGAACCTGATTTGTTGACTTTGCTGGAAAGATTTATAAATGCAACAAAGATAATTACTAAAAAATTAAACAGGGAGTCGGGAGGTGGCGCAGGAGGTAAGGTGCCTGCGCTAGCCTAGGACGGACCACGGTTCGATCCCCCGGTTCCCATATGGTCCCCCGTGCCTGCCAGCAGCGACTTCTGAGCGCATAGCCAGGAGTAACCCCTGAGCGTCACTGGGTGTGGCCCAAAAAACAAACAAAAAAATTAAACAGCTGAAATATTTATTAAAGAGATAGTACATATCAGAGAGCTTGGCTTTAGTGTTTTCAAGTAGAGTCACTCATTAGGTGTTAAGTCAAGGGTTTGATGACATGTACTAAGTAAATGTGAAGACTCTGTGTATGGTGTTGAGAATAAGTAGCATGACTGGGATTTTAATTAAGTTGTGCATGCAAACCTGGAATACAACTTAGTCTTGTATTGAATATATAACGGACTACAAGTTAACATATATTTTGAATTTAATGAGGATAAAGAGAAAGAGAATCAGTATCTTGTTCACTAAATGTCCTCCATTGACTGGCTCTCTCTTGATCAGGAACTTAATTATAATTAATTAATTAATTAATTAAATTTAAAGACAGCTGTATTGGAGTTGTGAGACCTGATGTAACTTTCTGATTCTTTCAGTTGTTTCTCCACACTGCCATTCCTAAAACAATAAAAAATAAATAAAAAAGTAAACTATTGTTCATAATGCCATATTACAAAGAACTGTCTTTTTCAACTTGAACATCTTTACATTAAACTTAGCTTGACATAAAAGTATATTACGCTACAGAACATTCCATTCAGTGAAATAATCAAAGAAATTTATTTTTAATTTAGAAGTTTGCTTTCAGATTATATTTCCCATTAACAAAAATTTTAACCAAGATGAATTAGACTAAGGAGTATACTGTGTGTTTATTATTACAAACCATTTTGTTGATAAATAGACAAATAAAAACTGAGTAATTATCAAGTTTACTGTAAAAATAAATGTCTTCATATTGTAAGTAAAGCAGCATAGTACAAATATACATTGAGAAGTATTTTAAGTAGTTCTTTGTTGCCAGATACATATCTGACCTAATTTGTTTTCTAGCAGACCTATCATTTTAAATTTTAATTAAATACTTAAAGGCCTATCAGCATTTATAGTTATCACAAAAAATGAGGTTTCTAGGATAACGCTTTAATCAGAATATTCTGCTCTGAAGTTCATAACATCATATCTGTTTCAAATTATCAGGCTGTTGCAGAGATGAATTAATGAAGAATAGTTTCTTATAAAGTAAAAGTTATTACCTCACTCTAAAAGACAGATTTATAGGTCTTTAATGTTTCTAAATGCTTAGAAAAATTAAGTAATCATAAAATATCTAAAGA
Source organism: Crocidura indochinensis (assembly GCA_004027635.1). Classification (NCBI taxonomy): domain Eukaryota; kingdom Metazoa; phylum Chordata; class Mammalia; order Eulipotyphla; family Soricidae; genus Crocidura; species Crocidura indochinensis. Next base: position 6,025 of record PVKC010001544.1, read on the forward strand.
TAAACATGTTTAGATTTATCCATGTAAAAATGATAAGTTAGAAAATAATCTTATTAGCAATCAGGGGTATTACTCCCTTAGAACTCACTTAATTTATAAATATTTGATAATGAAACTTTCTGGTTACTTTTAATAAGCATTTTTAAGAATAATAATATAGGTCTTCTTAATTTTCAATAAAGCCCAAATATGATGACTACATATACAACCATAAATTATACACTGACATTGTAAATAATATTGATACATACAATAAATGCTTATTTTGAGTTGATACAGCCAAGCTATAATTTAGGTATCTAGAGACTATTGGTTTTTTTTTTTCGGTTTTGGGGTCACACCCGGTAGTGCTGAGGGGTTACTCCTGGCTCCATGCTCAGAAATTGCTCCTGGCAGGCACGGGGGACCATATGGGGCACCGGGATTCGAACCGATGACCTTTTGCATGAAAGGCAAACGCCTTACCTCCATGCTATCTCCCGGGCCCCGGGACTGTGTTGTTTTAAAGCCTGGTGTGGCTGGGCCCATTCTCACTTGGCAAGGAAGCTCTAGGCAATTTTCTGAAGTTTATACAGTGATGCAGATAGAACCAGGGGTCTCTATAAACCATACTTGTACTCCAATCCTTTGTGTCTATTCTCTGATAATTGACCAGCTTATGTTTTTAACTTTTACATATATTACATATTATTTTTATACATTTGCTAGTATAGAAAGATACTGATATATTTTAAAGAAATGTATTTAATTAGAAAAATGTATTTGTTTTTGTCATTTCAGTATTTAGGAAATTTTTTTCCATAAAATTTTTAAAACAAGCCTATGTGGCATTAGGGACCAAACTGCATTTGCCTCATCTTAGGTAAGCACCTTAAATGCTAAGCTAGATATCTCCAGAACTACAGTTATCTTTTAACTGATTTTTGTTATAAACAAAGGATTATCTAACTAAGCTAATTGTAATTAATGGTTGTGAGTTTTCTGTCTCCAACTAGCATTGGGATAAGTATTTTCTCTCCAAAGATATTTTTTCTTTGATGTAATTATTATCTATTAATTCAAGTTCATTGTTATTTGATTGGAAAATAGCCAGAAATTTGTGAATCTGCTTGGATTCTGACTCCCTACCAAATAAAATAAAATTAAAGCAGACTTTTTCTGATTGAATACAACAAGAAATTTTAAAGCTTCTGCTTTCTCAGCTGATTTCTTAATTGACTTCATTTAGAAGATGTGCCAGGAGGAATAATGACTGCCCAATTGACCTTGAAGTGATTAATTCATGAAAAGGGATAAAAGCTAAACCAAAGAGAGGAAAAACCCTTTACCCCTTCCTTTTTTTTTCACTTTACACATTAAGGTTAGTTAATGAAGATGTTTCCCCATATATAAAATTATTGCCACCATGAAAATAAATAAAAAATAAATTCCTCAAATTAGAAGTGAGAAAAAGAATTCTTATTTTTATATGTATTATGCTTATAATGGAAATAGACGTAGACAAATTTTTTATTTTTTATTTGAAAAAAATAAAAATATTAAGTATATGGGGCCGGAACAGTGTCGCAGAGCGGTAAGGCATCTGCCTTGCTGGTGCTAGCCTAAAACAGACTGCAGTTTGATCCCCGCATCCCATATGATCCCCCAAGTCAGGAACAATTTCTGAGTGCCTAGCCAGGAGTAACCCCTGAGCATCACCGTGTGTGCCCCCCAAAAAATTTAAGTAAAAATTAAATTTTATCAAATTATTTTACCTATTAGAATTTCTAGTCTTTTCATATTTTTGTTAAATCAATAAATGTAGCTAGTTCCTTAAAACTAATCTGATTAATCCACAAAATTTATTTTGAAAAAGGGAATAAACATTATTTTATAGATTTATTTTCTTAGTCTTTAATTACTTCTTCCCTGTAACTAAATTTCTGTTAGATTGTATAAAACTAGATTTAAAAACAACAACATAGGGGCCAGAGTGATAGCATTGAAGTAGGGCATTTGTCTTACATACCTCCAACCTGGAACGGACTGGGGTTCTTTCCCCAGCACCCCGTATAGTCCCCTGAGTCTGCCAGGAGTTATTTCTCAGCCCAGACCTAGGAGTAACCCCTGAACACCTCTGTGTATGGAGAAAAATAAAAAATCATAAATAAATAAACAAATAAAATTTAAAAATCCAATATTTTATAATGTTATATCTCTTTTTTTAAGATATCTATTGAAAAATTAAACCTTTGGCAGCTAGTAGTTATCTAATATTTCTTTTTTTTTTCTTTATTTAAACATCTTGATTACATATATGGCTGTGATTAGGTTTCAGTCATGTAAGTACACAGAGAATGTTATATCTCTTGATGCTATATTGTTTGTATTAGAATCACCAAATAACAAACATAATCTAAATATAGAAATGCTAGAAATTGTGCTTTAATTGCCTTCAATTTTGCTTAGCATTCATTACAGATATTTATTTCTGAGTATTTAATAAGTAAGATTATATGATATATAAACTGTATTAATGAGTTGCCATGGCAATGTAACAAAATGAATAGAATTACAGCTGTTGCCTAATAATTAAGTCATGGAAGAAGACAAATGGAACACTAATTTCCATAGTTTTGAACCACATACCTATATTTTACAATAGCTTGATGAAGCTGAAATAAGCCACTGTTATTCATAATGTCAGGATGACAAAGACAAATACTAGTTGAACTTAAACCATTGTGGGTACAAACAGCCCAATCAGCAGCAAACCATTGAACTAAGTCAGAGAACTGAAGTTGCCATATTTGGGAAAAGGGGAAAAAAAGGGAGAAAAACTCTCAGAGTGTGGTTGGATATTTTAATATTTAAATTGATATGTGGTGTTTTAATGTATATTTAGTAGAGATGAAACTGTACTATTAAACTAGATGCTATTTAAAAAAATGTTATTTCCAACAAAAGATTAAAAAATAACTATGAATAGGGTTGGAGCAATAGCACAGCAAAAAGGTGCTTGCCTTGTAGGACAGATGGTAGTCGAATCCCAGCATCCCATCTGATCCCCCAAACCAGGAGTGATTTTTGAGTACATAGCCAGGAGTAACCTCTGAGTGTCATCAGGTATGGCCTACCCCCCAAAAAATCCCAAAACTGTGAATTAAAAATAAATATAAACATGCAATTTTATTATCAAATAATTAAAGATCAGAAAAGCTTGATGATGATTTCATGTTTTTAATATATAAAAGTTTAATATTAAAATGGAAATCATTTCCATTAAAAAATACAAATGGCTAAAAGGTACATGAAAAATGCTCCACATCAGAAATCATCAGAGAGATGCAAATCAAAAACAAAAATGAGGTACCGTCTCACCGCACAGAGATTGACACAATTCAGAAAGAATGAGAACAGACAATGCTGGCGGGGATGTGAAGACAAAGAAACTCTTATTCACTGCTGGTGGGAATGCCAGCTGATCCAACTTTTGTGGAAAGCAATATGGAGATTTCTCCAAAAGCTTTAAGTTGAGCTCCCATACGATCCAGCTATACCACTCCTAATGATATATCCTAGGAACACAAAAATACAATACAAAAATTCCTTTCTCACACCTATATTCAATGCAGAGTTGTTTACAATAGCCAGACCCTGGAAACAGCCTAGATGCCCTCAATAGATGAACGGTTAAAGAAACTTCCCCCGTGTAATTTCTGAGCATGGAGTCAGGAGTAACCCCTGAGCGCTGCCGGGTGTTACCCCCCACCCCCCCCAAAAAAAAAAAAAAAAAAAAAAAAAAGAAACCATGGTACATATATACAATGGAATATTATGCAGCCATCATAAGAGATGAAGTCATGAAATTTTCCTATATATGGATGCATATGGAATCTATTATGCTGAATAAAAAAAGTCAGGCACAGAATGGTCTCCCTCATTTATGGGTTTTGAGAAAAATGAAAAACATTTGTGTCATGATTCTCAGAGACAAATTAGAGGAGGACTGGAGGGTCCAGCTCCTGAAACGAAGCTTACCACAGGGATCCTTTAGTGCAGTCACAGAAATAATTACACTGAGAACTCTCATAGCAAAATGTGACTGAATAAGGGGCCCGGGAGATAGCATGGAGGTAAGGCGTTTGCTTTTCATGCAAAAGGTCATCAGTTCGAATCCCGGTGCCCCATATGGTCCCCCGTGCCTGCCAGGAGCAATTTCTGAGTATGGAGCCAGGAGTAACCCCTGAGTGCTGCCGGGTGTGACCCAAAAACCAAAAAAAAAAAAAATGTGAATGTGGGATGTAGAAAGCCTGTCTAGAGCACACACCCCGGTGTGGGGTGGGGAGGAAAAACAGTTGGGATATTGGTCTTTGGAATGTTGCACTGGTGAAGAATTTTAAATATGTAGTATACATATATATATATATATTAAAAAATAAAAAAGAAACAAAAAGATAAGGCCTCCTAATTCTTACCACAGGCTGTGTTCTTTATACTGACTGTATAGAAAGAGGAGAGCCTGTCTAGAGTACAGGCGTGGGTTGGGTGGGGAGGAGGGAGATTTGGGACAATGGTGATGGGAACGTTGCACTGGTGATGGGTGGTGTTCTTTACATGACTGAAACCAAAACAAAATCATGTATGTAACCAAGGTGTCTAAATAAAATATATTAAAAAAAAAAACAAAGAAAGAGGAGTTATAGTAAATGCACCCCATATACACCTCAACCCAGGCTCTTTGCTTGGTCTGTATTGTGAATTGGGGGACAATATAAATTAAAAAAATGGTAATCATTTTACATGAGTCTCTTAATATGAAAAATTATGTAAATAGTTAATTGTATATTATGAAAATGAATCTTTGAGGTTGAAGACAAATAGAGTAAAAGTTATGAATTTCATGAATTTAAAGATGTCAGTATAAACTTGATTAAGGGATTACTTCTTTCATTCATGTATTAGTGCAATAAAATGTTCATAACTTTTCAAGAAAAAGTAAAATTAAAGATATTTTCAAAGTGGAGTATCATGATTAGATGTTATACCAAGAAACTCCTGCTTTGTTGGTGACATGACATTTATTTTTAAAAGTCATTAAAATCCTTCTGTATTTATAACTTCATTTAAACATTATACTGTGAATTATATAATATTTTCCAATGGAAGTTTACATTTTACCAAGTATGAGTAATTAAATATTTCATATATAAAATAATGAGTGATAGAGGATGCAATTCAATTATTATTACAAAGAGAGAATAATTGTTTTTATACATATTGACTAGCAGTTTTAAACATTTTAAATTTCAGCATGTTAATGTAAATGAAAATATTAAACTGGATATGTGTACTTAAGAACAAAATGTCCAATTTAAATATTGGCTTTGAGCTACACCTGACTTCTCAGGGCTTACCCTTACTCTTCTCTAAGTTCACTCTTGGAAGAGCACAAGAGACTATGAGTGTTATATGGGAATGAAATCTGTCTGCAGATACTCTCTACCCTCTATCCTAGCTCTTAATCAAAAGCTCTCAATTTTGTATAGTTGTCATATATCTCAAATTTTCATGATCAACCAACTACTTGTTTTATCTCATATTCTTCTTAGTGATAATTATCTTATATTCATCAGCTTCAAAGAATATTTTTCTCTTTGACAGACATATAGTTGCATTAAAGTAATTATTTGATTTGAGTATCATTATTTGATGGCTCATTGAGCTTTATGTATGAGTGACTATAGAATATTAACTCCAAAATCATTGCAGCAATCATAAAAATAAGCTATTTTTATGATATAAGTTTAAAATGTGAACCTTCCTATACAGACAGATACACACAGACATATATAAACACAACACTCATATAAAGTAGAACAGAACACTGAAACTCATTTTAATATTCTAAAAAGTCAAATATTTGAATATGTTAATAGAAAAATTTATAACACTATTTTAATATAATATATCTAGCTTTATATTTTCATGGAAAAAACAGGATGTGTAAGCCATTGCAAAGCATGAAATAAAAAAATGAAAAGGTGATTACTATGGTGGCAAGAGAATGATACCTATTCTTTGATCTGCATAATTTTATCCAGAAAGAATGAAGAATTTTATTACCACCACCAAACTAAAATCTCAGACTGAAGAGAGTTTAAAGGAGTTGTTGTTTCTACTCTAGTTTTCCCATGCAAAAATGCACTATTATATCTTGGAATTCAGTGTATATTCAATATCAACATAGAATAGGTTACTGTATATACTATCTGTATTAGTTGTGGCTAAGCAGAAGGCAATTCGGGACTAATTCTTTCATAATTGTTCATATTCTTTAGTCGCACAGGTTCTATGATGGCAAGTGAACTAAGAGAGATTGGTTTAGCCAAAACGTTTCATTCTTTAATTGTTTAATAAATATTTTCAGAAAGATTGCATTGACAAATTGAATTACAAGTAATTAATTGGTCTTAAATATAATTATCATATGTAGAGTTCAAGGGATTGAATATGAGATGTAGTCAGACCTCTGGAGAGAGAATATGAAAGAATTAATGGAGACAATAATTGAAGTGTAAGGAATAAGCAAGGAAACCTCCTACATTTTACTAACAGCTTTGGTCCTCCTCAAACAAACTTAATGATTGAAGAAATTAGGAATAGACAAGGACTTCTTTGGAAATATACAAGAGTCTGTAATATAAGACATCACATAGGAGGTGCTTAATAACCCTAATGTGAAACTTCATACTTCCCTAAATGATCTGTCATTTTGAGAAATGTGAAAAAATACAGAAAAATGTAGAACTCTAATATATTGAGAACTTCTTAGAATATATATTTTCTGTCTCAGGAGATGAAGTGACGTAAAAATTATTGATACATCAATTTGTGACCCCCTGTGGGGACCCCTGACCCGCGGGGGTAGAATAGAGGAGGTCACCAGTTATTATGTGGGTCTTCACAAGCCGGTCAGATCTTGTCTTTTCCTAAAAAGCAATTCTCAAGAGGTTAAATAATGCCCAAGACAAAATTCTGATCAAAGGCCGTTTATTTCAACGCCAGAGCTGTATTTATACTCTTCCAAAAAGGGGTGGTTTTACAACTTGTCAATCAATATTCAAACATAAGCTTTTTCCAAAAAAGGGCAAAACAACTTCTTAACTCTAACAGCACTTATTCTAAAAAACAACTGCAGGAAATAGGGAGGGGTAAGAGGAGGCAGGCAGAAGGAGCAAAACATCCATCTTGTTTTCATCTTACCTAGATGGAACATCCTGTTTTTCCAATCCTAACATTGTTAAACATTTGGTCAACAGAATCTTAAACTCTAAAAAGCAACTACAATATTTGTAAAATAAAAGATCAGACATCAATCTTTCTATAAGAAATTCTATAAGGAATCTTTAACAAAACTTTTATTTAAGCAAGTTCCTCCAGGTTGTGTGGCTGACTGCCCTAGATAATTTAAACTTTTGGTGGTTAGCTATTTCCTTTGTCACAAGGACATCTGTGCCTCAGGTTCCACTCAGCACAAGACTAAAGGTGAAGAGACTCCATATTGTCTTAGGTTCAAGCAGTCTCCCACATCAATTGACTATTTTTTTGGCATTGTATAGAGCTTTTTTTTCTTTATTTTTAAATGTTTATTGTGGCCAAAGTGAATTACAAAACTTTCACAGGGATATCTAAGGTATAGTGACAATAAATGAGGGGAAATTCCACCACCCGTGTTGTCCTCCCTCCACCCCTGTTTCCAGAATGCGTACCATATCTCCAGGAATACATCCTTTATCTCCTTTACCTCCCAGAATACTAGTGTATCTGGTACCCACTTGTAGTGTTTATTGCAAATTGGGTATCGATTCTATTGTCATTGACTTTGGGTTTGGTTTTCAAGTCTGATCATTTTTTGTGTTGTTGTTTTGTTTTGTTTTGGTGGGGTCACACCGGGCAGCGCTAAGGGTTTAATCCTGGCTCCATGCTCAGAAATCGCTCCTGGCAGGCACGGGGGACCATATGGGATGCTGGGATTCGAACCAGCGATCTTCTGCATGAAAGACTTACCTTGCATGCTATCTCTCCGGCCCCAAGTCTCATCATTTTTATTTCCACTAAATGGTCATATTGACTGTCTGATCTTGGTACCATCCATTTTAAGCTTCTACAACACACAATGGTAGGGACTCCTGGCTCTGCTTTTATTCACTTCAGGTGGTTCTGGAAAAGTGGGGAAAAGTTTCAAAATACTGATTATTCTTAATAATTTGTAAGTTAGAAAAATGGTGAAAGGGAGTTAGAATAAATGGCTATGTTAATTGGATATTGCTACTTTTGGTAGTTGCAATGTAGTAATGATACATTCTTTGAAGAGGTAAACATTTTGTGCCTTAAAACATACAGTCATGGGGCCCAGGAGATAGCATGGAGGTAAGGCATTTGCCTTTCATGCAAAAGGTCATCAGTTCGAATCCCGGTGGCCCATATGGTCCCCCGTGCCTGCCAGGAGCAATTTGTGAGCATGGAGCCAGGAGTAACCCCTGAGCGCTGCCGGGTGTGACCAAAAAAAAAAAAAAAAAACAAAACAAAACAAAAAAAAAAAAACAACATACAGTCATATGGAATGTTTTCCCAATTAAAGAATAATTTTTATTTAGAATATTATTCTTGATATAAGGAAAGACAAATAGCATGCTCTATAATTATTTAATGGCAAGATATTAATCAAAAAATTTTACATTTAAGAAAATGAACCTATGTATATAACTTGCTAACTTTATTTTCTGATGAGATTCACAAAGATTTCATAGAAGGCATATTCATGTATAGATAAAAGAATGACATATGTGAAACTATCAGAGAAACATGCAGAATTGTATAAGGAAATTAAAGGCATATGTAAAACAGCTCAGAACTCAATATTAATGACTCATTAAATCAGACGTAAAGTGATGGTGTTTCAATATTTTAGGGAATGAGGTAATTTGCCTATACTTATTTTCTTTATTTTTTCACTTATTTTTGACATGTATATGAGGCTGAATCTTTTGGGGGAAATAACCTTCATATAATGCATTTGTATTCTATTGCAGTTTAATAAATTGCAACAAACATAATTACTCAGAATACCTCACTGTCTAAGTTCAATGCATTAGAGATAAAATATTTTGTTTTTGTAGATGTAAGGAAGAAATCTATTTTATTTCCTTTGCCATTATCTAGTCTCAAACATAGAATCATGGCTACTTCTTTCTATTTTAAAAACCAACCAAGTTATATCTTGTTGTGTTTCTGTTCTGTGGCTACTACTTTTGAAAATAAAACATTGTGATTACATTGAGAATACTTCAGTAATACAAGATGATTTCTTTTCTCAATATTCGTAACTTTCATCATACAGACAAAGCATCAGTATAACATTGTATAGCCATAGATTCTTGAGTGCACATTGTATTAGCGATTCTATTCAGATTATTCCATATAACAAGTTCTATCTCATATGAAAAATAAACAAATACATCTTAGACTATTTACTCTGATGCTGAAAAATACTACAGGGTGAGTAGCTATAACTGACAGATATGCATTTCATACATATTTATAAGTATGAAAAGTAAAGGTATTAGGAGATTCCTTGTTTGAACAAACTTATTTTTGATTTAAATATTGCTGTTGTTTGCTGCTCAAGGTTGAAACTGTGATGTTTTTCTGAGTCTTTTATAAATCTCAGTCATGTAATCTCAAATTCATAATTCAATAATTTCTTAAAATCTATATCTTGTTATAACACCATAAATTAGGTGGGTATTTGTGTTGGTTTTTGGACCACTTCCAGTGATGCTCAGGGGTCACTCCTGGCTATTGGCTCAGAAATTGCTCCTGGCTTGGGGGACCATATGAGATGCCGGGGGATCAAATTGAGGTCCATCCATGGTCAACCACATGCATGGCAAACATCCTATCACTGTGCTTTAGCTCCGGTCCTTTAATTTAGGTTTTTTGATGGTAATGTGAGTTATTGGATCTTTCCATGTGTTGGTATGTGTATGTGTGTGTGTAAACTTTATCCTTTTTTAAAAATAATATATTTATTTAAGCACCATGATTACAAACATATTTTTAGTTAATAAAAGAATACCTCCTTCACCAATGTAATCTTTCTGCCACAAATGCCCTCCATCACCTTCTTACCCCACACCCTGCAATCTATATCTCTCACTACCATTGTCATGATAGTTGTTAGTGTAGTTGTTTCTCTAACTAAACTCACCACTCATGGGCCAATTCTTACAGCCCTCATCTCTAGTATCTCTGGGTACTATTACAATATGGTCTTTGATTTTTTTAAATCCCATAGATTACTGAAACTATTCTGTCTCTATCTCTTTCCTCTGACTTATTTCACTCTATAATAGTTTCCATGCGATCCAGGTGTAGGAAAATTTCATGACTCATTTTTCTTGATGTCTGCATAGCATTCCATTGTGTATACCAAAGTTTCTTTAGCCATTTATCTGTTTTGGGGAATTTGGGTTGTTTCCAGATTCTGGCTATTACAAATAGTGTTATAATGAATATGGCTGTGCATATGGCATATTTGTATTGTGTTTTAGTGTTTCTGGTGTATATACCTAAGAGTGGTATAACTGGATCATATGGGAGCTCAATTTCCAGTTTTTGAGGAATCTTCATATTTTTTTCTATAAAGGCTGGACTAGAGAGCATTACTACCAGCAGTGAATGAGTGTCTTTCTCCCCATATCCCAACCAGCACCTATTGTTCTTTTTTTTTAATAATTTTTATTGTGACCAAGTGAATTATGAATCTTTCACAGTAATATTTAGGGTACATAGATAATGAATCAGAGCCATTCCACCTCTAGTGTTGTCCTCCCTCTACCCCTGTTCTCTACATGCACCCCCTATCTCCCTCATTTGCCCCATGAACTACTAGTGTAACTGGTCCCTTTTTATGTATCGCTTATTATAGATTGGGTATTGAGTCTGTTGTTATTGACTTTAGATTTAGTGTTTAAGTCTGATAGTTATTTTCCAATGTTCATATGACTGGTCCTGTTACCTTCCATTTCCCCTTCAATTTATGAGGCAGAACAAGATAATTCAAGTTCTGTGGTCCTGGGCTGGAGCCATGGTGCGGAGTGGTAATTGCAAAGGTCATAGGACAAAGTCTGTGACAATCTCTGTGGTGTGAGATACCTATTGTTGTTTTGATTTGTATGTCCATGAAGATTAGTTATGTAGTTTATGTGGTTCCTAATTCGTCATGTGGTTCATGATGATTAGTTCACGTGCCTTTTGGCCATTTGTATTTCTTATTTGAAGAAGTGTCTGTTGATTTCTTCTCCCTATTTTAGATGGAGTTATTTACAATATTTTATTTCAGAATATGAATTTTTGAGGACATAAATGTTTAGTTTATAATGTACTCACACATGTAAAATAAAGTTCACTGTGAATGTGTAGGCAAAACTCAGAACAATATTATTACATGAGAGAATTATAATCTAGATAACAGTATAAATACAAGCAAAATTGACAATTTAAATAGAAAATGAGCACAATTCTGAAGATATATTGCTTGAAACTGCCAAAGGTACATCAAAAAAGTCTTTATCATCATTTAGTGTTAGGGAGATTCAAACAAATGAAGTAACTTCTCATTCTCATTGGTGACAATGAACTTCATAAAAGATATAAAAAACAAAGTGTGGTGAGGTCACCCAATGGCTTTCAACATTTTACTCTTAGATGCCAATACCAATTATTATATAGGTGGTTGAAAAATAATGTAATATGAGGCATAAAATATGCTCATAATTAAAAGTTAAATTTATATACTAATTTTTGCTGTTTATTATTGGAATAAATTGCTGTATCTTAAATCCTTGTACTATTTTGTCTTGAATAGTAGAGTTACATATGAAGAGGATTCAGTTTTGTTTTTGTTTTTGTTTTGTTTGTTTGCTTCCTTTTTGTCTCATGCCCTACAATGCTCATCGATCACTCCTGTTTCTCCATCAAATTGTGGTCAGTTTGTGATGAAATCTCCGTAGTATTTCCCCAGCTAGATACATATTTTAATGTATTTACTTTTTTACTATGTTAGTTAAGGATTAACATTTTTTGAATACTAAAATGGTATTAATATCCAAAATCATAACATTAGGGGCCCGGGAGATAGCATGGAGGTAAGGCGTTTGTTTGCCTTTCATGCAAAAGGTCATCGGTTTGAATCCCGGTGCCCCATATGGTCCCCCGTGCCTGCCAGGAGCAATTTCTGAGCATGGAGTCAGGAGTAACCCCTGAGCACTGCCGGGTGTGACCCCAAAACAAACAAAAAAAATCATAACATTAACAGTAAACAGTTTACTTCCTTCCCACTTTCTGACTGACTTGTGTTTTCAGATTCCCTGGGAGAAGTTAAAACCTAAAGAAATTTGTCTCTCATCTTTCTTCCTGACAAAGAGTGACCATATGACTAGAAAGGGGAGAACCTTTGGGTCTCTTATTTGGCTTCTAATTCTGGTTCATAACTCCCAACACTTTTCTGTTGTTGCTTTTTGTTTGCTTTGGCGTCACACCCTGTGATGCTCAGGGGTTATGCATGTGTATGCGCTCAGAAATCGCTCCTGTCTTGGGGTACCATATTGGACTCTGGGGATCGATCGCAGGTTAGTCCTGGATCAGCCGCATGCAAGGCACACACCATTCCACCATGCTATCACTCCAGGCCCTGACTTCCAACTCTTAAATCTCTTGGGAGGAAAGATAGCAGTGTCTTTTATTTTAAGGTGAGTCTGACCAGTATGTATGCTGGTCATGGGGCGTGATGTATGCTGGTCATGGGGTATGCAAGGTAGTATTTGAAGCTTAGAGATTTCAGTCCCAGCTCTGTTTCTCTACAGAATCAGTGTTGTAAAATAAGTCAAAGATCATGTGGATTTAAATGCGGTAGGATGCCTGAAATATTTACAGAATAGACTAATAAAGAACATGTGAGTATTTAGCCTGGGGCTCTCCACTTAACATTCTAAAAACAATTTGATAAATGTCATGAAGTCCTTTCAGCCCAGATGTGACTCAAAAGAAAAATACACACCTTGTGTGGGTGAGGCCAGGGGTTTTATCCCTGTATCACACAAAAATATTCTTTTTTAAAAATGTATTTAAATGCCTTGTTTACAACTTTGTTCCTATTACAGTTTTGTTTTCACAATTAAAAAAAATAACAGTTTAAAATAGTTTTAAGCAATAATTTTAGGCTGAGCTTAATATTTTGAAATATAATTGCTTTGGTAAATAAATTTTATTTTGGGAGCCGGGAGATGGCGCAGGAAGTAAGGTGCCTGCTGCCTTGCCTGCGCTAGCCTAGGACGGACCACGGTTCGATCCCCCGGTTCCCATATGGTCCCCCGTGCCTGCCAGAAACGATTTCTGAGCGCATAGCCAGGAGTAACCCCTGAGCGTCACTGGGTGTGGTCCAAAAACCAAAATAAATAAATAAATAAATAAATTTTATGTTAATCTACATTATAGAATAGCTTAATATTGCATTATATTTTATGTGAGATAATTCGTGTGCATATACATACACACTCTTATCTTCTAACATACATTTACAATGTTTTTATCTCAGTTTTACAGACCTTTGTTTAAGTAAATATGTTTAGGAAACAGGCAAGAATTAATAGGTTCAAGTAAATTAATGTCCTACAACAATGCCTCAGGTTTGATTAAACTTAATGGATTTCTGCTATAAACATTTATCTACAAAATAAAACATAGGTTTCTTTAAACTTACTGGATAGGAGTTAACCTGGAGGTATATATGTTGAAAATCACTGCTTTAATTACTTAGGGAAAACCACTTTTTGATAACTAGTCAATATAATCAGTTCTAAAACTTAAGTGAAAAAGAAAATAATGCTTTAAAACTCAGAAAATCTAATTGAAAAATAGTTTGTATTTGATTTTATAAATGTGCGTACATGGCAGTTGCTTCAGAAATTCCTAGGAAAATAAGAAGTATAAATGGAAAGAAATTAAAGAGCCCTTATAATTTCCCAAATTCAAATATCCTACAATCTGACGATTGCCCCTCATGGTTATTAGGCATATGCACAAATTAATGGCTTCAACATATATAAAATAGCATACTCATAATTTAATTACAAAATTTCAATATAGTCAGTTAATATAGATAAAGTCAAACATTATTACAGTACACTATTTCTCTTTTCTTCATTAATGTCAGAGTGATAGTTGATAATTTGCAACAATAAAATCTTTATCAAAGCTTTTCACCAAATTATCATTAGATAAACATGGAACCTGTCATTACAATTGTGTTTCCTAAATTCTTATTTCCTCTTGAGCATTCTTGTACATAATTAATAAAGTTATTAGTATTTTTGCAGGGTAAAAGTTTTAAACGATGCTCAGGAAGCCTATAGGATCTTTTCTGGTGATTTTCAGCCAAGAATGATTAAGGAATAAGCACTAAAGTATAGTGGTGCATTGCTGTGCTGGTGGTCCCTGTACTTCCTGGACCCTATGATCAATCACTATGTCACGATTGGGTAAATGGTACTACAAAGACAACAGGTTTTGTTTTTGTTTGTTTTGTTTTGTTCATTTTTTATTTTTGTTCTTAGAAGTTCTTAATCCCTGTGTTGTTTTCCAAGCAAAAGGTGGGAATTTTAAAGTGAATCTATGGCATATATGCAAAGCAATTTAGAATATGAAGGTGTGGGGATGGAGAGATAGCACAGCGATAGGGCATTTGCCTTGCACACAGCCAATCCAAAAGATGGTGGCTCAAATTCTGGCATCCCATATGTTCCTCTACCAGGAGTGATTTCTGGGCACAGAGCTAGGAGTAACCACTGACGGCTGCCGGGTATGACGAAAACAAAACAAAACAAGAATAGCAAAAAGGTAAATGTTTTGTTGACAATGACACTAGAAACTCAATTTTCTGTGAACCTGAAAAAAGAGAGTATCAGTTGCAAAGAAATATTCCCAGCACTGTAGCTCATGACAGTTTAATATCTGACGCTATTGCCTCTTTTTCTTTCTCCAAAAAATTAGCAAAGTATCAATATATCCATTTCTTTAAACAAAACATACCAATAAGATGATTTAATATAATTATTAAAATTAATATCATTATTAATTTTCAGATATTGGTGATTATTACTAACAGTAATTCCAGAAGACTAAATCTGGAATTAGGAAGGAGTTATTTTAAAATTAATTGAATAGCAATGAAAATGATGGCAGTCAAGTAGGAGTAAGTTCAAGAATAAACACCTCTGAAAATTTACCAGTATTTATAGGTTCATATGCCTATATTCCTATGTTGAAAATAACATCTCAGATTAGATCATGGCAAGTGAAAATGGAACATAGTGCAAGGTCAACAACACTTGAGAGTAGATAGGATCAATAGAAATGATAAATTTTAGCCAACTCTAGAGAGCAATATTTCAGTTTTTATCAGATGAAGGAGGTATAAATGTGTCAGATTGGAGCAGTGTGGCATTAGGAAATCACATTTTATCTCTGAGAAATCAATTTATATCAGCAATATGATAGACAATCTCTTGAAATACTGCTGAGTATCCTATTTTTCTTTTTGGGCACACTTCTTTCACTCAGTATCATTGGCTACTGATCGAGCATTGATGTTTTGTTGTGATCATGTTGCTGAAAAGTGGCATGGTGAAAGATACATTAAATTTAGAGTGTTGTTTTGAGAATAGAATTGTATGTGATAAATTGCTTTAGGAAATAATATAAAGGCCACAAAAGATATGGGTTCTATAGTTTTCAATTTCTTTTTAATACAATTGTAATGTCTTGGATCCTTTCTCAGATCCAGTTGCTATTTCTATATAGAAGTTAAACTATGAGTGATGCTTAATGGATTAAAAAATTGGATAAATATACCATTGAACTATATTTTGATATCATTATACAACTGTTATAACTGTAGGTGATATAAGAGATTTGGAGGCATAAAACTATGACAATTGAAATGAATTTTCTAAAACAAAGGAGATGAGATGATAATCTTGAACAGTCTTTCAATACTAGTCTTTAGTCCTCAGGTCTATAGAAATAAGTTTACCATCATGTACATATGAGGAACTTAAAGAGGTATTTCCTGGAGACGATGGTGGAGGGAAAGGATGAGAATGTGGAATTAGAATGCCATATGTGGATCCAGAGCAGTAGCATAGAGGTAGGGAGTTTGCCTTGCATGAGGCCGATATGGATCAAATCTGGTTTGAGCTCTTGTTATCGCATATTATCCCCTGAGTCTGCTAGGAGCAATTTCTGAGTGCAGAGCTAGGAGTAACCCCTGAGAGCTGTCAAGTGTTGCCTAAAAACCAAACAAGACTAAAAGAATGTCATATGTATGAAATTATTCTTGATAGAACTAAATAAAAGTACCTAAATTAATTTCAATAAATAATGTTAAATTGTGATATAAACAATAACTGAAAATGAAAAGAATTTTACCTTTAATAACTATCATGCACAGAACAGGAAAGGGACACGCTGGACAGGTAGTTGGGCAGGTAGATAATTACAGGTAGTGATTATCACCAATTTCTGACATTTGAATAAGTCTAATTGATACTAAAATATGTGACCATTAAATTCCTTAAATCTTAAATTACATTTAAGGTCAGAACTTTGATGTTGGGATAATAATTTGACTTAAATTATAGAGAAAAATTGAAAAAAATCAAATACTTTGTGTTTTAGTGAAAATGTAAGGGATTATCTTCTGTTCTTTGTTTTTGAAGACATTATTGAATCATTTAAATAATATTTCATTATGAAATTCTTTAGTTCTCATTTCCTGATCAAAATTTCATTGCAAGTTTTAATACATTGCTTTCTATTAATGTTCTAGTGTGGCTTTATATTAAAAAATTACTATACTATGTCAATATACCATACCTCTAGCTTATATAATAGATTTATTATGATAATGGACCATTCAGAATATATTTAAATAAACTAGTGAGAAATTATTATCTCTTTGGGTTAGTAAGGAACTAAAATAGTTCCAATATTATTATATATGTATTAGACAGTGTGAAATACTAGCAACCTTTATTAAAAATAAGTATAGAGCCCTTATCTCTGCAAGAAGTATGAAATTAATTATATTATTTTATAGTTAAAAATCAAGAAAGAGCCCTTATCTCTGCAAGAAGTATGAAATTAATTATATTATGTTATAGTTAAAAATCAAGAGAGAGGCTGGAATGATATCACAGCAGGTAGAGCATTTGTCTTGCACGTGACTTAGCCAGGTTTGTTCCCCAGCATCCTATATGGTCTCTTAGACTGCCAAAAGTAATTTCTGAGCTTAGATCTAGAAGTAATCCTTAAGCACCACCAATTCTGACCTCCAAAAATAAATTTAATAAATAAATATCATTATTTGAACCGCCAAGCAAACATGTAGATTATATTAATAGAGGCCTCAATAATTGCTACAGCAATTATTTTTATATGTTTATTAGTCTTTTTGTTTTGGAGACCAAACCAAGTCTTGTTCAGGGGGCCATCTATAGTGCTGGGATCAACAGAGTTGATCACATACAAATCAACCACTTTTGTACTATTGCTCTATCCCCTGTCTCCACTGATTTTGCATACAAAATATCAAAGAAGCATGGTGCACTCTTGAAATATTCACAGTGTTATATGTCAAATTTTTTTAATAAATATGTAACTAAATATTACGTAAGCTAAAATTTTTGGATACAATTATATTTAAAAGTAAGATGAAAGGTATTCTTCACAATAAACAAGTGATTATTAAAGTGATTAAATATTATGAGTAAAGACTAAGCATTAAAATAAGGACATTGTATTCATGAATTCACAATTAAGTTTTCACTCTCCACAGCTGCACTTTGAAAAATTTACAAAACTACCATGACAATCATAAAGAAAATATGTATGCTGTCCTCTTTAATTTGGCTAATTGTAGTTTTATTTTCATGAAATTACATCAATATTTATAGTTTTACTGAACTAGTGTTTAAGGAAGCATTATTGTGTCCAGAAACATGTTCCTAATTTGAGGTTATGCTAATCTTGTAACCTTGACCAAGAACTTTAAAATTGAAAATCAGATAATTTATAAGAAGGAATTAGCTACTTTAAGTACTCAACAGCCAATTAACTTGGTGACCTTCTAGGCATGACATGGAGAGATTGTGTAAAAGAATGTAGAGAGTGGGGAATATTAGTCTAGTGCCCTTTAGGTTTAAAGAAAATTGTAATGATGAACATAATGAAGAGTATTTCATTAGTAGATAATTCATGCATTTGATATAAACCAACTAATTGACTGGAATAATTACTTTAATTTAACTTTTCTTTTTAACTTTATTCTCTCTTTTTTGTATGACTTTTAAAAGCAAAATAATTTGGAAGATAATTCTGACTGTAGTTTACATCATACACATGAGTTTAATTAGAAGCCATAGACATATATAAAATATGTAGTCTAAGCTCTAATCGCTATATATTAAGTTCTTTTTAGTCTCATAATTAAGGAAACAATCATATTTTCTAGATATATAACTTTAACACATTCAAAATAATAAAGAAACACATGTGAGGCAGACTTTTCTAGATGCTTAGATACAATACAGAAAATAAGAGGTATAATTATTTTGAGAATATTCTAGGAGGTAAAAACTGTAATAAAATATTATACTCTAATTTACTAATATAATAGAAACATATAAATCAGAAGGAATCTGGATTAATTTGATTTTATCCAAGAAAGTCATAATTATGAGTATTAATATTCTTTGGATAAAATGACATGAATATTTGATTTAAAATAGGTTGGATTCAACTGTATTTTGGGATTAGAAAATACAATAA
The DNA here is from genome assembly GCA_004027635.1 of Crocidura indochinensis. Lineage (NCBI taxonomy): Eukaryota > Metazoa > Chordata > Mammalia > Eulipotyphla > Soricidae > Crocidura > Crocidura indochinensis. The sequence goes on from PVKC010001544.1 coordinate 24,955, forward strand.
AGAAAAAATTCTGAGTTATAAAAATCACCTGCACTTAATAAAAATAGATAAAATGAATAAAACATAAATAGATGAAGAATAATAATATAAGGTAAGATAAAGACATGTCTAGGGTACTCATAAATAAAACATTGACTAATACAAGGACTTAGTAATAATGGACGTCTGAGTTGCATGAAGAAGTCATAGAACTTGTCTTTTTTTTTTTTTTTTTGGTTTTTGGGCCACACCCGGTGACGCTCAGGGGTTACTACTCCTGGCTATGCGCTCCTGCCTTGGGGGACCATATGGGACACCAGGGGATTGAACCGCAGTCCGTCCTAGGCTTGCGCAGGTAAGGCAGGCACCTTACATCCAGCGCCATCACCTGGCCCCATAGAACTTGTCTTAAAGAATTAGGCTTTCTGCTATATTATATGTAGTCTGTGGTTAGTAAAGAATAAAGGCAGAGATAGATTAATGCAGCCTATATAATGAACGATGTTGTCGAGGTAGTAAATATGAAGACAAGACAATTCTACATATGTGCTGAATAGATCAAAATATAATAGAGTATTGAATATGGGGGACTGAAAAATAGATATCAAGGATGAGTCTATAAATCATGAAATGAAAGCTGATTACTGATCAGATTGACTATTTGACAACAATTTAAAACTGATCTTACATTAATAGTAATTACTAAATTGGCTAGTGACAGAGAATAAGCTTTGCCTCATATTTGGACTCATTTAGAAAATCATCTTCAGTGTTAAGATTGTGACGCTCACTATGTTAATTGAACATATTAAGAATTTTCTGATGTTAGTAATTTGGATAACATTATACATTTAAATACTATTTGATTGCATATTCTGTAAAGTATTTTCTCACAATTCATCCACTTGACTAGCAAAAATTGACTCGTAGTTATAGAGTAAAACAATGATACTAAATCTATCAGTTTGGCTCACTTGATAATTTAATTCAATATGATGACAAATAATATTTAGGTAATATTTTATTTGTTTTAAAAACTTAATTTTATAGAAATGATAAATTATTTTCTGCATTTTGTTAATTTTAAAATGTAAAATAATTCAAGATAATTCATAAGAGTAAAGATGTCATTTTCCCAATGGAAACAAAACAAAGAACATCCATTTCTTTATATTATTCAGGGTTTTGTTTTTGTTTTTTTTGGGGGGGGCACACCCAGTGATTCTCAGGGGTTACTCCTGGCTATGTGCTCAGAAATTGCTCCTGGCTTTGGGGACCATATAGGATACCAGAGGATTGAACTGCAATTCATCCTAGGCTAGTGCTGATAAGGCAAATGTCCTACTGCTTGTGTCACTACTCTGGTCCCTATTCAGGTATTTTATTCTTTGATTTTTTTTTTTTTTTTTTTTTTTTTTTTTGGTTTTTGGACTATACCCAGTGACGTTCAGGGGTTACTCCTGGCTATTAGCTCAGAAGTCGCTCTTGGCAGGCACGGGGAACCATATGGGGAACTGGGGGATTGAACCGCGGTCTGCTCTAGGTTAGCGCAGGCACATTACCTACAGCGCCACTGCCCGGCCCCCTATTCAGGTATTTTAAATGATTTATTTTCAATTGCACACTCCATTGTACTTTTAATTTTTTTAATATTTCATTTTAACACCTTGATTACATACATAATTGTGTTTGGGTTTCAGTCATGTAAAGAACACCACCCATCACCAGTGCAACATTCCCATCACCATTGTCCCAAATCTCCCTCCTCCCCACCCACCCCCTGCCTGTACTCTAGACAGGTTCTCCATTTCCCTCATACATTCTCTTTATTAGGACAGTTCAAAATGTAGTTATTTCTCTAACTAAACTCATCACTCTTTGTGGTGAGCTTCATGAGGCGAGCTAGAACTTCCAGCTCTTTTCTCTTTTGTGTCTGAAAATTATTATTATTGCAAGAATGTCTTTCATTTTTCTTAAAACTCATAGATGAGTGATACCATTCTGCATTTTTCTCTCTCTCTCTGATTTATTTCACTCAGCATGATAGATTCCATGTACATCCATGTGTAGGAAAATTTCATGACTTCATCTCTTCTGACAACTGCATAATATTCATAATATTCCATTGTGTTTATGTACCACAGTTTCTTTAATCTTTCATCTGTTGAAGGGGATCTATGTTGTTTCCAGAATCTTGCCATGGTAAATAGTGCTGCAATGAATATAGGTGTAAGAAAGGGGGTTTTGTATTATATTTTTGTGTTCCTAGGGTATATTCCTAGGAGTGGTATAGCCGGATTGTATGGGAGCTCAATTTCCAGTTTCTGGAGGAATCTCCATATTGCTTTCCATAAAGGTTGAACTACACGGCATTCCCACCAGCAGTGGATAAGAGTTCCTTTCTCTCCACATCCCCGCCAACACTGCTTGTTCTCGTTCTTTGTGATATGTGCCATTCTCTGAGGTGTGATGTGGTACCTCATAGTTGTTTTGATTTGCATCTCCCTGATGATTAGTCATGTGGAGCATTTTTAATAATTATTATACTCAATATCTTAGATTATTGAGGAAAATAGGCCTTTTTGAAAATGACAATTCTATCTTTTTTTTTGGGGTGGGGGTCACACCTGGTGTTGCTCAGAGGTTACTCCTAGCTATGAGCTCAGAAATCATTCCTGGCTTTGGAAACCATATAGAACACCGGGGGATCAAACCACAGTTCTTTCTAGGTTAGCACTTGCAACACAAATGCCCTACTGCTTATGTCACTGCTCCGACCCTATGATCATTCATTCTAAACACTTGATTGTGTTTATAAATGTAACACAATATTAATATTGAAAATTATATATTGTGGTTACAAATACCTTTATAAATTAAAAGTTTGACAGTTTCAAGTGATAGTACCGAGGGTATATACCTTGCATTTCATGTAATATCTTGGTCATGTGACTCATCAGACTTAATCCTTAGCATTGCCTATGCTACCCATATTATACCAAAAGTGCTTCTTGAGCACAAAACCAGGATTAGACTGAGCACAGCTGGGTTGATCCCAAAACAAACAAACAAAACATTTACATTTTGGGAAAGGAAAATAAGTATTTTGAATCACCTAAATAAGAAAGGAAATTCCCTTGGCCTAAGTGATTCAGGGTTTCTCCGCCCTTGAAGCATACTGCCATGGTAACAACTACTTGCTCCGTTTATGCTCATTTTCACACCCCAAGGTATTTTTATGGTTTCAGGAAACTTTCTGTTCAGTTGTAGATGATAAATTCAGACCTCTGTAGCTAGAGATTTTGGTATTTGCACAGGTCATAGGACAAAGTCTAGGATAGAATCATCTTTTTACGGTTCTAGAAGTTCTATTCCATCGTTGTTGTTGTAATCATACTTCTGTAATAAGTGGTCTTGATTTTTGCTCAGATCTTAGGCTGAAGCCTAGGATCGAGTCTTCATTATAGTTCCAGTAGTTCTGCTCAGTCTCAGTTGCCAAAGTTGGACCTCTGGAAGTAGAGATTTTGATTTTTGTACAAGTGCTAGGCTAAAGCCTAGGGTACAGTCTTTTTAATTGGTCCCCAGATAAGTTCTGCCCAGTCATGGTTGTCAAATTCAGTTTTATGTAATGGTTCGAAGAGAGAAATTTTGTTAAATAATTGCCAATTCTTTATAGTTAAAAAAAAACACTCAAATTTTCATTTCTTTTCTTTATTCTTTTTTGTTTTGTTGGGCCACACCTGGCAATGTTCAAGAGTACTCCTGTCTCTGAGCTCATAAATCAGTCCTAGCAGGCTCGAAGTACCATATGGGATGCTTGGGATCAAACCTTGTTAAGTCCCAGGTAGGCCTTTGCAAGACAAACACCCTACCCACTATGCTATTGCTCCATCCCCAGTTCCGCAGTTTTATATAGATTAGCAAATTAAAACAATTAAGAGCTACATTTGTCTATATTAACTATCACAACATATATTATGTACTAAAATGTATATTTTATTATTTCTAATTTACTTTTTAAATTAAAAGTACAGAGGTAGAAGCAGTGGAGACACCAAGCCCAATCAGATATAAGATCACCAAGTGATAAACCAGAAACAGAGGGAGTCACTCAATCTAGAAGTCCCTGGGGAGAGGGTGGAGGATTTGGGAGACAGACTGGGAATGGAGGTGGAGGGAGGACAACTTGGTGATGGGAATTCCCCTGATTCAATGTTTATTTGTAAATGGAATATTACTGTGAATATCATGTAAACCACTATGATTAAAAAAAAAGTTAATAAAAGATAAGAATGGAAAAAAAAAGTATATGCTATACATAATAGAAGAGAGTAAGTTACCTTTATTAACCACCTTAATTAAAAAGACACAATTATAAAACAGAAAAAATATACATAGTTGTTGACTTTGTGGTTTTCTAAAATAATATTAGCTTGAGTATTTATAAAGGCTAAAAAGTTTGGTATTTGACCATATTTTGTAGATATTCTTTTGGGTTAGTTTTGACCAGATGGATTTAATACTCATTAAACTGCTGAACAGAAAGAGAAAAATCTAGTGGTTGAATTTTTGCCTTGGTGATAATACTTTTTCTCATGTGCAACATCTGCATTTCTAATTTGTCTTAATTATGTACATATACAATTTGGTCAATGTTTTGCATTTCAAAAGTCATTTCTAATTTCAGATGTATCTGATAGTTCATATGCGCAATTATGTATTTAAATGAGACAATCATTGTCTAATTGGCATTTTTCAATTTCCACGGAGATGTACCAATTAAAAGGAATCTACTCCAGACCATAATATTTCCAACAGAGAATTTATGAACTATCAACTAAACAGTAGTTTTGAAGCATCAGATTATATGGTTCAATTTCCAAAATGACTTTCACTTGGGGATTTGTGTTATGCTCAAAGGCAAAAATTACACTCAAACAAAAGCATATATCATATTTGGTGTAAAATCAAATATTTCAAGCCTGGATGAACGAGTCTGAATCAGGTCATGCATGAGATAATCCAGACGAGACTGAGGATGAAACAAGTGTAGTCTGGCAATCTTCAATATTGTATATAGAGCCAACTGCCTGCCCTGTCGTTTTTATTGAGTACAGAGACCACCCCCAAGTGGGGAAGTAAGGACAGAGTAAGCACAGGTAGCTCAACTATCCTGAGTCTGTCCTGATCAGGTTGTAAACAGATACAAAGAAACTAGGATTGATCTTTGTTTTGGGTAAAATAAGGTGTAACCTATCAATTTGGTAGTGTTTTTCTTAACTTCTAAAGTAGATTTCCTCCTCTTTTATACATACAAATAGAATTAATTGAGGCTAATACTGACATTCCACTTTTTCCTGTGGTACTTTTAAATGTTCCTGAGAAAGAGTGGTATGTTTTTATTAAATATCTATCTATTAAATATGCAACTATCCTGATGAGTGATGAGAGCTGGTCTACTTATCTACCTCTCTCCCTTTATTTTGTTTGTATTTGACAGTTTATAAATATTATTTATATATGGCATTGATGTAAATAGATTTCAGGAGATATTGTGTTATTTAATTCTTTAGAAATCATGAAGATACTCATTTATATCAATCAAATATAACTACTTTTGTATGTAAAAAACAAAAAAATTGAAGCATTTAATATAAAAATAAAGACTACTTTTGTCAAAGGCAGGGTGCCTTTTTTTCAAACTGATTAACATACAACTACAAATTTATGTAAAATTTTGTGCTTCTGATAAGAAAGTCATAACATAACAAGCATTTCTTTTTTTTAATAATTATTATTTCTTTATTTTTATTCCACTGGGACAACAGGGTTACTTTCAAGAGGAATTGTCTGCATGTATTTTATCAACCTGGGCATTTTTTTTTTTGCCAAGCTTATGGTTCTTTTATTTTTAGTTTACTTTTGTTTAAAGAAAATGTATCACATGGTTGACACAGTTTGTTTCCAGATAAATTAGAACAAAGTTGTTAAACAAAAATAATATAAAAATAAGAAAAGGAAAAAGGAAGAAAGGTAATAAAATTTAAATTAAAGAAGAATAGTGACAACAAATTTGTGAAAAAATATTGTGTATCAATTGCGGTCATTAAGGCATTGGCAGAAGATTTAGTAAGTTCTTGTTGCTAGCTGATCATTCTCTTATTTTATTAGTTTCTAGACATAAAATTACCTCAGCTACACATTGACATCTAATTTGGTGTGTTCCTATAGGGATGATAACATCAAACAAATGAAGTTATTCAGGAGTTCATAGCACTGTTACTGTAGCAAATCAAACAACAGTGTGATACCATATCATATCAGTGAGAATAACATCAAAAAGTCTAGAAACAGCCTATGTTGACAGGGTTGCAGTAAGAAAGACAACTGCATTCATTGTCAGTTCAATTAAAATCAAACAGTAACATAGAAGTCTCTCAAAAAAAGAAATATAATTTCTATACACTTAATGATACCACTTCTTGGCATCTATCCCCAAAGCACAAAAAACATTAATTTGAAAGTAGATACACACACTTATATCATCGCAAAAGTTAGTGCGATAGCCAAGATATGAGAACAATTCAGATCTCAACTAGAAATGATATATACACAATGGCTCAAGAAGTTCTATAAAGAAACAAGCATTTCATGGTTTTACTTATAATTCAGTATCTAAGTGGTCAAGTTCATAGAAGAGAAAGTATTGTGATTACAAAGACTTGCTGGAGGTTTTTTTTTTATTAAGTATAAATTTTAAAATTTTTTATACATTTTGTATAAAAACATTTGGAGGTGTTTTAACAACAGAGTAATTATATTACCACTACTCAAATGTACACTTAAAATAGTTAAATGCATTTGAAATTGTATTTTCCAAAAGGACAAAGAGACTATAAAGGTTCTACAACAGAGGCAAACAAGAGGGAAGATAATAAGGAGACATTGGTGGCAGGAAATATGCAAGAATGAAGGGTTGAGTTGTATGACTACAATTCAATTATAATCAACTTTGTAACTGTATATCTCTGGTGATTCAACTAAACAATATTTGTTATGTTAAATTGTATTTGCATTAAAGTAAATATAAATATAAAATATAATGTCAATTAACATATATAGGGAGTATGCACATTATCATTTGTATTTCAATGGGGTAATTATTTCTCATATTTGTTCATGAAAGGCATCCATTTTCATTTTCTCTTCCAGGTTTTGGAACTTCTTTATTTCAATTTCTCTTTCACCTTTGAGTTTAACCTTTAAATTTTTGGTGTATATTAGGATATAAAATTTCTTCCATTTTTACAAGGGAAATTGGACAAACGTTTACATTTGATATCTTTACTTTGTCTATTGTTTGTGAGGTTGTGTGATGATCCAGTGGCAAATAGTACTACCAGGCAAGGATGAGTTATGGATTTGACTCCAGATGCTATTAACATAAATATTAGGGTTCTGGCAACATTGATAGAGTAGCAAGACATTTAAATGTCTATTTTACAGGTATGAGTTTAAACACTGTGACTGAAAATATACATCTCCTGGGCTTGCATAGCAAATAAAGATTGTAAACATTATGATCAGGACTTGGGTAATGATTTTCTTAAAACAGTCCATTACAGTTAGAAACATTGATTTGCAATTGAACAAAGGGTATAGTTTGACAGTGAGTCAGGAACTGGCTGATAATTTTAGTCTAATAGGTTTAAGTATAGGTTCAGATGAGAGTGATAAAAGGTTTAGTCTAGGGTTAGTTAGGTTTGAGGAATAGTTTTAGGATTCATCTTTAGATAGCATATTAGATTTGGTAGTATCCAGAATGAAAAACAAAAATGTATAAGATGATTGTTAAATAATGCTGATTAGAATATTTAGACTGAGAATAGGGTAAAGTAGGAAAAAATTAAGGTTAAGGGTAAGGATTATCTTGTAATTAGGGTAATGGTTATGATTTTTATTAAGGTATTGGTAATGTTATAATTAAAGTTGCAAGTGAATGTTACATATAAAAATGCAGCTGACCTAGGACTGACCACGATTCGATCCCTGTGTCCATAAAGTTCCCCAAGCCAGGAGCAAATTCTGAGCGCACCCTGAGTGTCAATGGGTGTGACCCAAAAGAGAAAAAATAAAGGCAAAATAAAGTGTCTTAATAGTTAATATAATTACTAAACATAAGCTACTTTCTGTAGACCCGTCAAAATTATACCCAATGTTTTGACTAAACTGTCATATTATAACAAAGTATACTGGGTCGGGAGAGATAGGTAGGACCCTACAAAGGTAGGGTGTTTGCTTTGCACGTAGCCAATTCAGGACAGATGGTGGTTCAAATCCCGGCATTCCATATGGTTCCTTGTGCCTGCCAGGAGTGATTTCTGGGCCACTAGTAAACCCTGAGTGCCTCCGGGTGTGACCCAAGAACAACAACAACAACAACAGCAAAACAAAAAACAAAAAACAAAACAAAAAAGAAAGTGAGGATCCTGAGCCTTCTGAGTTAATGCATCTAGCACTGACACTCTAAGGGCTAATATACCTTTGTAATTACCTAGAGTTCAGTTATTCCCAGATTGCTTCCTGTCACCAAACATTGTTGAGTCTCAATCAATTCACAATAATGAAGATAATTTCTTTTTTAATATAATTTTTATTTTAATCATATTGCTTACTTATTGTTGACAATCATTTTAGGTAGAAATTAACATAAAATCAGGAAGAATTCCCATTACCAAATTGTCCTCCCTCCACCTCCGTTCCCGTCCTACTTCCTATATCCTCTCCCCTACCCACCCCCCCACCCCGGGGTTGCTAAAGCAAGTGGTCCCCTCGGTGCCTAGCTTTCTACTTAGTGATCTTACACCTGTTTGGTCTTGGTTACTCCCTTCCCCCCTAATTGGGAGGCGGGAATAGTTAGTTTAAATTATGTGGTTTTGTTTGCAAAAGAGAAAATTAATAACCTGGAGAAAGAGGAAAAAAATAGAAGAAAAAAAGATAAGTAAAAAATAAATAAACAAAGGGATCAAATACTCCAGGAATGGGTGGAGTCCTTCTAGAGGCTTTCATTTTTGGTTTGAGAAGCGGAGAGGAAAAAGCAGGTGATATAGAACAACCGTACATAAAGAATCGTCAAATAAAATATTCAGTGAGCATTCAAAAAAAAAAAAAAGTACTGTATAAAGGCCATGGTATTGAGATAGAAATGTGGCAGTACATGTAAGAAAAGAAAAAAAGAAAATAAATAAATATAAATGGAGACATCCACTTCAATAGCCAAACTACAATAATGAGATCAACAAAAGATAGATAAGTAAATAATGATAATAAAAAATGATTGTTTTGTCCTTGTTTTTTTATTTTTTTCCCTCCTGCAGATGCACAGTAACTATTGGGGTCATTCGAAAAGGAATTTCTTTTGCCTAAGAGATACAGGGTTTCTCCACCCTTGCTATATATTGTCACTGGACTAACTATAGACTCCTTTCAGGTTCATTTACTCTCCCCTTGGTGCTTTTGTATGAGAGATTTCTGCTGTATCCTGGGTGATAAAATCAGACCTCTGTATCTGGAGGTCTTGGCATCTACATGAACCAAGGAGTTGAATCTGATTATGTTTTTCTGTGTGGTTCTAGAAGTTCTGTTCCCTTAGTGTCGTTTTAATCTGTCTTCTGTGATTGGCAGACCTGGTCTTTGCGCTGGTCCTAGGGAAGGGCCTGGGATAGCTTCTTTCGTTATGTTTCCAGAAATCCCCTTCTGTTGCAATAGGCTCAGACAGACCTCTGGAACTAGGGGATCATAGTTGTTATGTAGGTCGTAGCTCATTCCCTAGACTAGGGTTTTTTTTATTGGTCCCACTATACATACAGTCTGGCGATGGTTCTGTCAACCAGTCATCTCTAAATCACGACCTTGGCATATGAATAGACTAAAGGGTAAGAAGTCTTCTGATTTTGTCTTATCGTTAGCTGATGAGGTAGGACAACATACTCTTAGGTCGAGTTGTTCCCATTTTCCTCGTTGTCAGGGTATTTCATAATAGGGCTGGCACTTGTTGGTGTCCGAGCACTATTATGGATGTCCCTGATGGAATTTGTTTCCTGTGGTTGTTGTGATGAAGTATGTCGTTTCTATGTCTGTGATTCAGGGTTCAAGACTGGACGGTTGGTGTCTAATCACCTGTGGTCTAAGTTGGGTCCACGTGACATATTTTCAAGGTAGGAGATACCCCTGTATTGTAAACAAGTATGAGTTCTTATCCTTAATGAATAAGAGCTCAGATTTATAGATTTCCCCCTTTTTTTTAGTGTGCCTTTGCAGGGAGAAAAGGTGTTACATTATCTTCCGGGTGCATTTGAGGGTGGAGAGAGAAGAAAACTAAAACAGGTCACACCCCCAAAGAAGATAAAAATAGAAATAAAAAATATGTGCTCATGTGTATATATAAAAAGAGAAAAAGATTTGTACGAAATGAAGTAAAAAAAAATTAAATCGAGCCACCAGGTGATGCAGGAGAGTATCTTGCATTTAGGGTAAAGGATGTAAAGAGGTAGTGTAATATAGGTCTTATACTTACGATGGTAGTATAAGTTTCCCCTTTGTCTTTTGAGATTTTCTTGTGGGTGTGGGTTCCCGGGGGCCTTTTCCTCTCCCAACCTGACCTTCTTGAGATTGGCAAAAGACTTGTGATAGGGGGAACTTGAGAAGAGTTCTTGCATTGGGGAATACTTGCAGAGCTAAGTCCGGTTTCAAGTAAATGTCCTTGTTAGGAAGGGTTGGTAAGGAGGATCATGCAGCATGTGTCCGGAGGGGAGTTGATTGCCTTTTCTTGAAGGGGGCGAGGTGCAGGTTTGACTGGTTGTCCCTTTGCTTGGGTTCTGGGCACTGGTTCGCGGGGGTAGAAGGTCATTCTTGATGCCTATTGGTTTAGGAACTGAGGATGAAGAGTTTTAATAAGTTGGGGAATTTGGGTGGGAGTGAGGGGTGGAAGGATGGTCAGATTTTCAGAGGGGGGAGAAGGAGAAAGTATATGGAAGGGGCAGGAAAGAAAAGAGAAAGTAAATTAGAAGGAAAGGCGAGAAAAAGAAAGGAAAAAAAGAAGAAAAAACAGTAGTGAGAAGAGTGGAGAAAAGAGCGAGGGAATGCTAGTTTGAATGTATTTGATGAGTAGAGCCTGTAGTATAAGGATGTAGTCGCTGCTTTGATAGTCTGGGTGATCTCGTGCTTCTGATCCTATATGAAGGTGTAACCTAGAGATAAAGGGTGTGTTAAAGGAGTTTTATCGGGGCATTCTCGTAGTGCAATCTGGGTATGGTATCTCGTGTGATTGAGCTCCTCCGAGATGCATTCTTGGTTTGTCTGTGCTTTGTATCCACGAACGCCTGTAGACAGAAGAGCTGGAGGTTATTTTAGGTATAGAAAGATTAAGGCATTGAAACAGCAGCATAAAAAGACCAGCCTTTGGGGGCTGGACGGTGGCGCTGGAGGTAAGGTGCCCGCCTTGCCTACCATCCCCCGGTTCCCCATATGGTTCTCCATGCCTGCCAGGAGCAACTTCTGAGTGAATAGCCAGGAGTAACCCCTGAGCGTCACCGGGTATGGCCCAAAAAACAAACAAACAAAAAAAAGACCAGCCTTCTACTACAAAGGCCCATAATAATCCTTTAATGAAGATAATTTCATAAAAATAAATTATAAGCATTAAAGTGTATCTTTATTAGTATATTTACAAGCACTCTGTGAGAAATTAGCGTTGTCCTGCCAATAATGATATATCTTGTGGCAACAAGTAATTTGTCTTAACACCTTTGTGAAGTGATATGGGTTTAGCATAAAAGTCAGAAGAAAAACTAAATGGTTCCTATATTCTTGTTTTTGGTTCAAAAATAACCTTACAACTATCATATGTTGGAAATTGTAAAATCATACTAAACGATATGACTCCTTTGACAAATACATTGCTTTTATTTACTATAAAAATAGTCAGAACACCTTGACACTCAAATTAGACCACACTGGGGCTGGAGTGATAGCATGGAGGTAAAGCGTTTGCCTTGCATGAGGAAGGATGGTGGTTTGGATCCCTGCATCCCACATGGTTCCCCGAGCCTTTCGGGAGTGATTTCTGAGCATAGAGCCAGGAGTAACCACTGAGCCCTGCTGGGTGTGACCCAAAAACCAAAAAGCAAAAAAAAAAAAAAAAATAGACCCACTGCATTTTTTAAAAATTTCACATTTCATTCAAGAGTATTGCATTATACTAAGAAAGATTGATCCATAGATATTGGTATTGGTATATAAGTTGAAATTTACTTAATCATGTGTCTTAAACATTTTTTACATCATTCAAATATTTTATTTATATATTTCATTTATTAATATATTTATATGTTTTATGTATTTGAATATATTTATATTTTATTTTATAATTATATATAATACTCTATGTTTTAATTATTTTATTTATATATATTTATATATTCAAGTTTTTGTTTATTTATATATTTTATTATTTTATTTTTATATATGGGGGCTCTTAGAGATGTTTAGAGTGCAAAGGATCACTTTGCCAATCTTAAGTATGTTGACTCTCAGTATGAGGGCCTGTGTATCCATGGATCAATTAGATGGTGCTTGGATGCTCACATTTGCCTGTGCTTGGGGCCATAGAAGATGCACCCGATGTTGATTGTCTGTATATGTGGTGACAGAGATTGAATCGGGGTTTTTCATAATCAAGGCATGTACCTTAAACTTTATATAATTTTCCTGGTAAACCCATTAAAGTTCATTCTATTGCACCACCATTCATCTTGTGTTTCTTTGTAGTTATTTTCAGGAGATACACATTGTGTTAAAAAAACAACAACAACAACAACAATATTTCCATGGCTAATAGCTGGCAGAGTGCTAATTTTATAAATTGAAACCATAAAAACATGATAATTTATTATTTTATTTTATTAAATTACCATAGTTTACAAAGAAAGTTATTGATGAGTTTCAGGCATTTAAGACATTAAATCAGACATTTAACACCAATCCAGTCACAATGATAACTCCCATCACTAGTGCTCCATCTTCCCCCACCACACCGACCTTTAATCCTTTGAAAGTAACATACAGGCTTCATCTTTGAATATATGTAATATATTCAATATTATAAACTAAATATAAGCTTAGATCTTATACTTAGAGTGTTGTGCCTCTGCTTTGGATACATAGCTATACCACTCTCCCAATATCACCAACATAACGAAAGTCCTGTCCTCTGTTCCTCCATTACTTTTCTTTATCATCTTATTTCTTCATACCTTGATTTCTTTCCTTCAGTGATCTCCATTAAGTTCTGGGGTCAAGGGTGATCTTATGGTAGCAATGTGTTTGGAACAAAAAGATACCATGTTAAGTGAAGTAAGTTAAAAGAAGAAAAAAATTACAAGATCATCATCAAATTTTTGATAAACTTAATGTGGTACAGAATATGTTGGCTTTTAATAAAACACACCTAAAATTTATATAGTGCTATAATTTTATACAATTTGAATAAATATTTAGGCAAACCTAAATGATCTACTGTCAATATATTGCAATCAAAAATTAATGTATTTTCTCCTATACATGTACATGCAGATGCATTTATATTATATGTATATAGTCAAAAGTAGATATTATTGTCATGTCTTGAATGTTTAAAATTACTTATTAAAGTAGTGAATATATAGTCTTTTAGTTTGTCAATAAAAAGCTATATAAAGATATAGCTATATTGTCTGGTTAATATTTCATTTTCAAATTAGCAACAATTATTCATTGGTTGTCTGATATTGGTTATAGATGTTATTGTATTTTACTATTAAAACAATATTGTGACAAGCATATAACATAATAATTATGCCTATGTTTATATAAATGCAATTTTTGCATCAAATTTTGAGAAAATGTCTTTGTATTTAATCTTAAATTTTGCTAAAACAATAAAGTCTTATTTAAGTGTCTAATTTAGAGATTTTTATAATGCTGTTTTTAATTTTAGTAGTCTCATTATAATGCCCAAATGAATTTTTAAGTTACATATTTATCTGAAACTGATGCCAACATAGAGATAAAGATTGAAACACAGTTGGACTCCAGTCTGTCATTTAAATGTCATAGTCTTTTAAAAAATCAGCTGAAAAAAGATTAATGATGTTTAGAATTTGTCTCTCAGAGTTACTTTTGTCACAGTATGTGCATAAAAATAAATGTATTATGATTCATTTCAACTATCAGTCTCTTCATTCAATATCTTTAGAGAATAATCATTTTTTTACATTGAGTGATAATTATATTTTCATGTTACTAATACGAATTAGGATTTCTAATACTAATTACTATATAAGTAATATATAATATTAAGTATATATAAATATATAAGTATATACACAAATCATCATCATTTTAATAAGTTAGAGCATATACTATATAATCTTTGTCAGTTATCATAATAATTTCTTTCATAGTATGAAATGGAAAAATGGATACTCACTATGAATAAACACAGGATTTTCAAGTTGTATTTTCAGGACATTTTTATAAGTTTAAATTGTGATCAAGAGGTTTTGATAGAATCCGTGAGTTCAAACTCTGGCAAGTATCTTACCCAGAGTGTTTTTTATCTTTGTTAAGTCTTCTTGATATTCACACATCAATAGACATTTTAGGAACTGGAGCTTGAGAAGTCAGTTAGAAAAACTTGCACATGTAAAGGCATTACAAAAAGAAGAAACTACAGCAAGTAGTGAATATATGTTGAGGAAAGCAATGTGCTATACGTTTACTCCGATCCAAATGAACACCTATTTTAGGATTTTTCAGTAAGAGATTAGCTAAAATTTTTACACTAGGGAAACAAAAAAACTGTTCAGTGCCTAAATTTGCCAAATAATTTAAAAATAAACATGAAAAATATACATATGAGTACATTGTATATGTGCCTTTACATTTACATATTGTTACAACATACATACCAGTATGTTTATTAATTTCATTAAGACAAAGATAAACAATTATGAAATTCAAATAATTTATATTCTATAAATGATATATACATGAAATTTATAGTATTAATTTAATTACATGGTAACTGTGACAGTTAATTCTAACTATAAATTAGAGGAAATTAATTTATATCCAAGTTTGTTGTATAAATTATGTTTGTGAATATCATACTCTTGTGTATAAATATATAAAAACTTGAACATAAATTACATAATTTTCTCCAAATGATATTGTCTATTATAGAAATCATATTTTATATTATTTTTAGACAATAAAATATTTTGTTACCATTGCATGTTTATTCAGAGATAATTTTCAAAAGGTTAAAACAAAATATACATTTAAACTTTGCAAACTTAAAACTTCTCCTTGAACTTCTGAGAAGGACTTTTAAGAACTGACTTGGGAGATGCTACAGAAATCTTTTGAAACATAAACATTCAGTTCTGTTATATTTTCTGAAGCAGAAATCTTGCTATGAAAGATTTTCAAATGTACCCCAGTGGACATGTTAGAGAAAGTAAAATAAAGATTTTTCTTACCTGCTGCTGTTTACTTTGTTATTGCCTATTAAAAATCATTCACTGCTATAATTTCCATGAATGCGACAACATTCCTGTGTTACTAGAAAACTTTCAAGGGCAACTTAAAAGAGTTATAATGAAGCTTTGAAAAAGGTTTGACTTTCTGCATCTTTAGAGAACCTTTTCTTGGATTTTTGTTATACAGTTCAATCCTGGAGCTCTGGCCTTCCATTTAGATAAAGTCAAATTTCTTTTTTTTGTTTTTGTTTTTTTGTTTTTGGGCCACACTGGGTGACGCTCAGGGGTTACTCCTGGCTATTCGCTCAGAAGCCATAGATAAAGTCAAATTTCTAAATAATTCATATAAATTATAAATTTAGATATATTTACACTTTTGATAAAAGCAGCAGAACAAATAAATCCATGTGACAATTTGGGATTTTCATGGAAATTAAATATAGCGGTTGGGATTAACAGTTTACTGAGTTAGCTTCTTTTTTTTTTTTTTTTTTTTTTTTTTTTTTGGTTTTGGGGTCACACCCGGCAGTGCTCAGGGGTTACTCCTGGATCCATGCTCAGAAATTGCTCCTGGCAGGCACGGGGGACCATATGGGGCACCGGGATTCAAACCGATGACCTTTTGCATGAAAGGCAAATGCTTTACCTCCATGCTATCTCCCGGGCCCCAGAGTTAGCTTCTTGATCAAATTGAGAGCTTTTCTTTTCAGAATAAGCAGGAATAGAATGAAAAATAGAACAGAATATAATAACAACAAACACACACTTTTGTGAATTGAGTGGTTTAAGAAGGAAAATTTTTATTAAGAAAACAATAAAGTAATTCCAATACCACATTCTTATTTTGTTTGGGCATACTTTTACTTTCCTATTACCTTTGTCATTGTTATAATATTGTAGTGTCAGTAACAGATTCCATTTAACATTTTCCTATTTCCCTTAGGTTATTAGTTTATTAGCAGTATATTTACATATATTTAAATAATGTTTAATGAGATCCTACCACTGTTCAAAATGGGATTTACTTCAATGTACAGTATCAGTGATTAAAACAACAATATTCCCTAAACTGTGAAATCAACATTATTAAATAAGTTGAAGGTCATTAGTTAGAAGTATGTTAACATAAAGGTATCTTGCCTTCCAGGAAGAGTTTCAAGCTTAACTTCCATCAGTTGTCTTCTTCTAGAAAATGATTTTCTAACAAAACCATCTTTTTGAACATTTTTCATAAAATATTTAAGTAACTTTTGTTTTTTATTATCT
The DNA here is from genome assembly GCA_004027635.1 of Crocidura indochinensis. Taxonomy (NCBI): domain Eukaryota; kingdom Metazoa; phylum Chordata; class Mammalia; order Eulipotyphla; family Soricidae; genus Crocidura; species Crocidura indochinensis. The sequence continues at coordinate 41,781 of PVKC010001544.1, forward strand.
AATAGAAACAATATTTTAAAAGTTCTCTAGTCTTAGGCATATCACATCACAACACCAGTCCTACAACCAGTTTCAACTTTATTCACCAATACTCCCATACTCCATCATTCCCCTCTATGATCCAGCCCACAAAACCCCACCCACCACCTTGACTAATACATTAGAAAGCTCGGTGATTGCTGTTCTTATTTATATAGCCATTACTTCCAAAAGTTTATTCCCCATTATGTTATACAATTAAAATTCACTAACTAAAATTCTGGCAAAGAATCTGTTGTTGATTTCCTATGAGAGACTTCTTTACGATATGTTTATTTTTAGTGAGGTCTGGTTGTGTTCTTTTTATTTTTAGTCAGGTAATACTGGTTTATAAGATTGCAAGTTTGTATATATGATTTAAAGGTATAATATTCCTCACCTTACAAAGCTTCAACTTTCCTTCATCACCTAGACAAAGACATTGTAAAATTATAAGAAAATAATTGTCGAATATTACTTAAAACCTTTCCCTTGATCCTTCTGGACTTCCCTGTGTTAAACGAGAAGTCTCATCTTCAAGTACATGTACAATTTTCTGGATCTGGGCCCAAGTTGGCAATGTAATCATCCTTTGATTTCTGAGTTGGTAAATGGTATGCTCTGACCTTTGTGTTCTGGCATCTACAAAGGTTATGTCAGCCATACTTCAAGATCAAGGAGGCAGTAAACTCTATGCTGTGATAAGTAATGTCAAAGCACAAATACTACATGGATAACAGGTCAGAAAAGGCTGCAGTGTTGAAGAGCAAAGATGTGATCTCTATGAAGTCAATCACTGTAGATGCTAAGAGTGAGAGTCAGAAATCTGCCAAATAGTTGACATAGGTCCAAGACAGGCAATTCAGTTTTGGCTAAATCAGTAATCATCTTTTATATATGGAAGGACAGCACTGTCTTCTCTGGAGAAAAGCAGTGCCTTTCAATATGACAGGTTCAGAAAAAAAAAGTCTTTGTTTATATGCCTGGGAATAATTGCACTCTTTGAGGATTTATAAATTTTCTTCATTAATCTAGACATATACTTTTAACAAAAGACTTTTCCCTCTTCACATTTCTAACCAATCATATTTTGAGCCATTAGAAGTTTACATAAATGGATATGTTTACATATTAAAGATGTTCATGCAAATATATAGCATAAGGTAAGAATTATATTACTTATTGAAGGAAATGAAAAAAAAAACACTTTCCAAGCATTAAAATAAAGCGCTGATAAAATTTGAGGTTTACAATTTTTTTTAATTAATTAATTTATTTAAATACTGTGGGTACAGAAATTGGCAACTTGGGTTTTGGTCATATAATGATCACCACCCTTAGTACTCTAACTACAATAAATAATTTCTGTGGCAAGCTCCATGTCATGAGCTACTCTTCCCAGTATTCAACTCTATTGCCTCTGGATGTTATTGTCACACTGTCTTTTATTTTTCTTAAATCCCACAGCTGAGTGAAACTATTCTGTTTATCCCTCTCCATCTGATTCATTTCACTCAGCATAATAGTTTCCATAGACATCTACATATTGGCAAATTTTATGACTTCATTTTTTCCTAACAGTTGCATAGTATTTCATTATCTAAATGTACTTTAGTTTCTTTAGCCACTTATCTGTTGTCGGGCACCTAGGTTGTTTCCAGTCTCTGGGTATTGTAAATAGTGTTATGATGAACATTGGGTGCAGAGAGCATTTTTTTATTGTGTTTTTTGTTCCTAGGGTATATCCCTTGGAATTTTATTGCTGAATTACATGTGAGCTCAATTTCCAGCTTTGTAAGGAATATCCATATTATTTTCCAGAAATGCTGGAATGGACGATATTCCCACTAGTCGGAAATGAGATTTCCTTTCACCCCATGTCCATGCCAGTACTGATTGTTCTTGTTTTTTCCCATGTGTGCCATGAGATAACACATCGTTGTTGTTTTGATTTGCATCTCCCTGATATTTAGTGATGTGGAGCATTTTTTTCATGTGCCTATTGGCCATTTGTATTTCTACTTTGAGGAAATGTCTGTTCATTTCTTCTTAGTTTTTTATGAAGTTACGTTTTTCTTCTTATGTTCTGTTAGAACTTAACAATATCTGAGATATTAGCCCCTTAGCAGACAGGCTTTGGTTGAATAATTTTTCCCATTTTGTGGGTGCATCCTACTCACTGTTTTCTTTGAAGTGCAGAAACTTCTCAATTTAATGCAGTCCCATTTCCTTATCTTTGCTTCTCCTTGCTTGAAGAGTGGTATTTTTTTTTCCTTGAAGTTTCCTTTAGCCTCAATTCCATGGCGTGTTTTACCAACATTTTCTTCTCTATATATTTCAGTTTCAGGTCTGATATCAAGTTCATTAATACATTTAGATTTGACCTTTGTTCATGGTGTTAGATAGAGGACCAAGTTTGCTGTTTTGCATGTGACTGAAAAGTTGTCCCAACACCATTTGATGAAGAGGCTTCCTTGCTCCATTTTGCATTTCTTGACCCTTATCAAAGATTAATTAATTTAATTCATAAAATATTATTTAATTAATTAATTGGGGTTTAGTCTCTATGCCATTGATCTGAGGATCTGTCTTTATTCTAATTCCATGTTATATTCATGACTATTGCTTTGTAATACAATTTATATTTGGGAAAAGTAATGCCTCCCATCTTCTTTTTCCTAAAAGTTCCTTTAGCAATTCATGGGCATTTATTCTTCCAAATGAATTTCATGAGTGTTTTATCCAATTCTTTGAATAATGCCATGGTTATCCTTAGGGAGATTGCAATGAATATTTATAATGCTCAGAAAACCCTAAAGACTCTATTAAAATCGTCTAAAACAATGTATTTGTATAACAAAGTGGCAGGCTACAAAATTAACTCACAAAAATCAATGTCTTTCTTATATATAAATAATGATAGAGAAGAAATAGTCTTAAAAATAATACATTCTCAGTAATACCACAGAAATTTAAATACCATGGTTTTAACTAGAGAGGTGAAGGACCTAGATGCACACCATGCTGATGTAGGATCAACAACAGTAAAACAATTAATGAATCTTTTAAAAAAATTACTATGCATTTATATTGATTACTGACAATGGTTTTGCATAATATGAGAAATGAACTCTTCACTTACCAGTTATGTATTGTTTACCTCTCTTAATGTATTTTTGGAAAATACATTTTCTGTCATTATATTCTCTGAAAATCCAAGACCCTGGACTCTCTAGAGTTTTTTATTTTTGTTTTATTTTGTATACAAGTTATATAAACTAACTTGTTATATATATATATATACACAATATATATTAGATATATTAGTTATAGATTCTATTTCAATAACTTATTTTCAATTTCATGATTCTTTTAAATCTATCAACTTGCCTTGTCCTTTTAGAACATTTACCTGGGAGCCGGGCGGTGGCAGTAGAGGTAAGGTGCCTGCCTTGCCTGCGCTAGCCTAGGACGGACTGCAGTTAGTTCCATCCCCCGGTTTCCCATATGGTCCCCCAAGCCAGGAGCGACTTCTGAGCACATAGTCAGCAGTAACCCCTGAGTGTCACTGGGTGTGGCCCAAAAACCAAAAAAAAAAAAAGAATATTTACCTGACACATGTGCTCTTTTTTTTTATTATTTATTTATTTATTTATTTATTTATTTATTTATTTATTTGGTTTTTGGGTCACACCCGTCAGTGCTCAGGGGTTATTCCTGCCTCCATGCTCAGAAATTGCTCGTGGCAGGCATGGGGGACCATATGGGGCACCGGGATTCCAACCGATGACCTTTGGCATGAAAGGCAAATGCCTTACCTCCATGCTATCTCCCGGCCCCGATGCATGTGCTCTTGTTAAAGAAACTGTAGTACATCTATATCATAAAATACTGTTCATCTATAAGAAAAATATTAAATTATTAAGTTGCTGATATGTGAATGGAACCAAAACATATTATGCTAAGTTTAGTAATCTAGATGAAGAGGAACAAATGCAGGATTTTTCTCTCATATGTGGAGTTTAAATAAATTGGTAAGGAAATCAAATGTAACAAATGGAGAATTTTTCTCTGATAAAAATTACATAACTGAATTTGCCATAGGTTTTGGAATAGGGGAATTAGGCGAGAATCTTGTGACATTTGAAAAGTAGTCATGGTATCCTGGTGATAGGTGTGGTTTTGTATCATTGTATACTCAAAGTTCTACCACTAATATTATATAAATCATTATTTCCAATTAAAAATTGGAAGAATAAAAGTCATGGACCTTCTATTATAAACTAATTACCCTCAATTGTTTTTACTACAAGTAAATATACTTAATTGAAAATAGGAGTCTATCATATTAGGAGTCATATCATACCTACTTTTACATATCATGTCATATCTATTTTTATTAAAAGATCAGTAATAATATTTTATATTTTCTGTAGATATATTCTTTATCACAATTTTTGAAACCTGCTATCGTAATATGATATTTATAGATATTTGAAAATTAAGAAATTGTCTTGATTCCAGTTGAGCATTGGTTTTATTCTTATTTTCAGACAAGATCGGGTACATTCAGGGTGGTATTGCTGTAAACTTATTCTTATTTTCAAACCTTGGTGATATATATCTTTTATATACATCTTTTTACCTGTGATATAGAATCTTTATACACATTTCAATTTATTTAGTCCTCCCACAATTGAAGTAATACATTCCTATTTATTGTAAAATCCATTTACTTGGCTTTGTTTGGGGGTGCTCAGGGTCACTGGGACCACTACACATGACACATTATATAGACTTCATAGTTTATTCATAGGTCCCAAAGTCCTGATGCCCAAAATACCACACAGGAAATGATGGTGTGTCTCATGGCCCAAACTCATCTATGATGAGATTAGTGGAAAAGTAGCTTTAAATGGGAATATTTGTAGTATCTCTTAAACACTGAGAAAACTTTTATCAAATATTTACCTAAATATATATAATTCTCTTTCACATTTCCAAGTTTCCAAGTAATTATTATAGAATCACATTTATCCAGATATTTTTGAGTGAAGAGTTTCTTCTATGTAGCTATATTTAAGATATATAATTATGTAATATCTAACAATGAATCAATTATTAAAATCTATATAAAGTTGCTATCTTTTTATTGTTTATTTTTGTTTGTTTTGTCTCTGATTTTCGGCCATGCCCAGTGATGCTAAGGGTTACTCCTGGCTCTCTACCGAGGGAGTAGTGTGGGGACAATGTGTGGGGATATATTTGGGTTGTTAAGCACTAAAACGCAGATTAGCAAGTAAAGGTCCCTACCTGCTGCTCTATCTCTTCAAACTGTTACTTTCTTAAAAAAAAAAAAAAAAGATGAGAACAAACATTAACAAAACTATTATAAATGCTATCAAATCTTCTGAAGAATTAACAACTAAACAATTCATGTTTACAATGCTAAATTTTTTTTTTTGGCATCACTCAGTGATTACTCTTGGCTCTATGCTCAGAAATCACCCTCAGCAGGCTCAGGGGACCATATGGGATGCCGGGATTTGAACAACCGTCTTTTGCATGCAAAGCAAATGCCTTACCGCTGTGCTATCTCTCTGGCCTCCCACATTTTTAATGCTAAATTTTCTTAAGTTGGTTAATTATGAATAAGAACTTACATGTATAATTATATAATATAGAAGAATGAATGCACTAGGTGATATTTTAATGTTACCTTATTAATAGTTATCAATTAAATCAAGTATAAATTACTTTTTCTCTATGATATTCCATTTTTACATAGGAAGTTGCACTGTCTCAAGGATTCTCCTGTGTTTATATGTCTACATCTATCAGAATTAATTTCTATGTGTAATTTACCTGATGTGCATCATAGAAGTAAAAGCATTTTATGTGTAGAATCATATGAACTTGGGTTCCACTAAACTATTTGCCATTCATTTTTCATTTCAAATTTGACTTGAGAAAATAAAGCAATTGCTATTAAAAAAGAGCATCATAAATTTCTTCTTCAGATTAAAAATAGTAACCAAGATAATAACCTAAGACTTTGCAAAAGATTAAAAAGTAACCTTAATAAGCAGTGATTCTTGTTTCTTCCTTGATATAATCACTAAGTTATATAGAGTAAAATCAGAAATGCTTTTTTTGTAATCTGCATAGAAAATCATACATAATATAAAATTGTAGAATGATGAATATTCTTACTATTCACAGCATGAATGTATGTAGTTAATTCTGTATTCTACAGAATATGAAATTATTAACATAAATTTAGATACATATCTAAAATTACTTAGTGTATAATTCTCCTACCATTATTTTTTCTTTTTTGCTTCATTTTTTAGTCAAAGAGGGATTCTGAGTGGTTTTTAGACAACCTTGGGTTTTCCTATTTGCATTTCCAGGTAACCCAGCCTAGTTCAACCCAGGGTCCTAATTATCTAGTGCTACTCGCACTCAGTAGGATGCAGCATTATACAGGCCAAACAGAAATGTATCCAGGCTATTCTTAGGGCCATACACAGAGATGAGGCCTTCAGGGTTACTTGGAACAAAATATAATGGCAAAGTTTGATGCAGGATGTCATGTACCCTAACCCCATAGCTCTTATATTATTTCTGTGCATGTTCCCTTTTTTGTCTTTTAAAATATAAGCATTATCTAGGGCTGGAACAGTGGCACAAGTGGTAGGGCACTTACCTTTCACCTGCTAACCTAGGACAGACCGCACTTTGATCTACTGGCGTCTCATATGGTTCCCCAAGTCAGGAGTGATTCCAGGAGTAACCCCTGAGTTTCATATATATATGAAATATATAATATATATAATGTTATATACACACATATATATGTATTCAGGTATATATACATGTATATATATCTATACATGTGTATAAATATACACAAATACATTTAGCACATGTGCTTGCCAAAAATGTTTTCATGAGCACAGTAGGAATTGATATAAAAATTGATAACACTATAAAAATGAATAGCATTTTCTGGGGGCCGGGCGGTGGCGCTGGAGGTAAGGTGCCTGCGCTAACCTAGGACGGACCGCGGTTCGATCCCCCGGTTCCCCATATGGTCCCCCTTGCCTGCCAGGAGCGACTTCTGAGCGAATAGCCAGGAGTAACCCCTGAGCGTCACCGGGTGTGGCCCCCCCAAAAAACAAACAAACAAAAAAATAAATAGCATTTTCAAACAAATAGGGAAATTTCTTATTTTATGATATTTTAATTTAAGAATCCTATTATTTATTTTATCTATTTTTCAATATTTCTGTATGATAATTAAAATTACAAGATGAATATATGAAAGGTGAATGGGAATAGGTGAAAAGAAAGCATACTAGAAAAATAAAGCAAATTGTTAATATGAGGTAACATACATTTATTCACTCATAATTTATGCGTTCTACAGTATAAACTTTAACAGAAATTTAAGAAATAAATATTTATTTATAAATTTTATATTTTATAAATTTATAAAAAATTATTTATAAATAACTTTATTTATAAAATTGGGTTTTTTTGTCCCTAATTTGCAATACAGACCAGGCAAGGGTCTGGGTTGAGGTGTATATAGGGTGCATTTACTGTACCTCCTCTTTCTATACAGCCCGTGGGAAGAACACAGCCTGTGGTAAGAATTGGGAGGCCTTATTTTTTCTTTACTTTTTTAATTTTTTTCCTTTTTTTTAATTTAAACATTTTGATTACATATATGATTGTGATTAGGTTTCAATCATGTGAAGAACAC
>PVKC010001545.1:0-49626 GCA_004027635.1 Crocidura indochinensis
CTCCCTCCCTCTCCCGTCTGGTGGTCTGGGCTACTCCATTGAGACAGGCTACTTTCTCTTGCCAGGTTTCTCTCCTTCTGAGGAGCTGGGTCTCCTGATCCTGGGAGTTCTGGCATTTATTCCTGAGTGAAGGATGAGTGAACACCTCAGTGGTGGGGGCCAGCCTCTGAGCTCAGGGTCCAGCACCTGGTGAGGTCAGTTTTTGGCTGTGTTCTTGCTCCCAAGGTCAGGGTCCCCCTCGGGCAACCCTCAGTGCCCTTCAGCCTCTGGACAGGGCTGCAGAGGACAGACCCATCTATGATGTCTCCTGGGCCCTAGACAGGCTTGGCCCTGACACAAGCTCAATTCATAGGGTCTTGAAGCCCAGTGCCCTGGGTTGGGTCACAGCTCAGAGCCAGCTGTGCCAGCCCTGTATGTATGCCAGCCCTAGCCCCTCTCAGTCTTATGGCTCTGAGGGCCCCCCTGCCTGGTCTGTTCGGTGTTGTGAATTCCTGGTCGGGACCTCTCCTTTTCTGCCCCTCTAGGTAAAATAAGGCTCGCCCATTACATTCATACCTCTTGCTCCTAGCTACTCCCACTAGGGCATATCTCATTCCCTCTACAAGCTTCTGTGCAGTCCTCAGAGAAGTTCTCCCCCACTTTGATGTCAAGCCTGCTGTAGCTACCTCTAGGCCCCCACAGCTGAGATGGATGAGAGTGGGGCCATTGGTAGGCACGGTGGAAAATCAAGATGGGACATGCATCCATGGCTGGGGTATGGGCAATGCCCCTAGACTCCCCAGGCCCCCAGCCTCCCCAACCCTCAGGCTGTGCTGACTACAGAGGATGGAATGCTTGAGGAGCCCTGGCTCGGCCCGAATTGCCTTTCCGCTTCAGGAGTCAGCTGGGTTGCCCGCCCTGCCGCGTGCATTTATCATATCGATCGTATAAGAAATAGATCATAAGCAGAATGAAATTACCGAAGGCAATGATCTGGGGAGGCTGATGGTCTGGATCAATCTCGGAGCTGGGAAGTCTTTGCAGAAGCACACTGTGAGGAGGGAGTTCCCTCTGCCTCACTAGCAGAGGTAGTGCTGGGGTCCATGGGACAGGAAGGGCAGGGTTCTGCAGGAGCTGGTAATGTACCCAGATCTGCACCAAAGATGTCCCCACAATGCCAAACATGCCTGAGCAGGCTCTCAGCCCCTAAACTAACAATCCCTTAGACTCAATGTCCTGGTCTCACTATCTCCTAGACTCACTATCCTCTGGTCTCACTGTCCCTGAACTCACTCACTGTCCCTGTTCTCAAGATCCTGGCCTCACTGTTCTCTGTGCCTGGTCAATCCCAGAGTTCATACTTTCCTGAGCATGAGGTTCCAACCAACACACTGAATCTCCATGGCTCCAGAGAACATGCCCCCCCTTCTACCTTGCCTCAGGGCTATAGGCCCCAGAAGTAACTCAGGAGGGACCAGAGAGATAGCACAGCAGTAGGGTGTTGGCCTTGCATGCAGCTGACCCAGGACTGATGGTGGTTTGAATCCCAGCAATCCATATGATCCCCAGTGCCTGTCAGGGGTGATTTCTGAGTGTAGAGCCAGGAGTAACCCCTGAGCACCACTGCCTGTGACCCAAAAACCAAAAAGCAAAAAAAAAAAAAAATACCCCCAGAGAAGGGGGAAAAGAGATATAAGGAGCACTTGGTCCAGGATTTGGTGGCTGCTATGGGGCAGCTCATTCTTCAGAGGACTCACCCAGGGCACCATCCTGAGATTGTATCCCTGAGAATCCACCCCCAGAAACTCCCCCAGGGTTCTGCTTCCACTTGCCTTAGGGGATGGCCGGGGGCCAGCCTTAGGGGGGTAGCCAAGACAAGGGCAGAACTGGAGAGTGTGCCAGGTGCAGCTGGTGTGTGGAGCTTAAGGGTCCCTGTGGCTCTCTGGAGGAGGATCCTCAGTCATTAGCTGGGGGTCTGTAGCCTCTGCTAGCCCCCAGGATCCCCCACAGTGCTCCCTCCTCCTCCACTCTCCGAGGGGCAGGACCCCACAGCTCTGGAGAGAGAACAGACGCGCACGAAGGAGAAGCAGTTAACGTGCGTCTGGCGGGTGAAAACTTGCACAAGATAAATTAAAGTGTTTTCTGGCAGAATGGAGCAAGGGGCAGGGTGGTGGAGATAATTTTCCCAGGACCGGAGTGATTTATCTTATCTTGGGCGCTTTAGACAAGAGGTTCCGTTTATTTAGTCATTCATTTTATTCATTTTCAGGAGACAGCAGCCACCCCCCAGGCACCACACTTGGCATAGGGATTGAGTGGGGCGGGAGGGGGGACACTGCCAGACGCCACAGCCATGGCCACGGCTGCCCAGATTTCCAAGTACCCGGAGGACCATGATCTAACCTGGCTGCTGCCATGAAAGACTATGGGCACCTATGGGAGTGGGGCCCACTCCACACGCTGTCCCGTGCTGGGCCTCACCAGGCCCATGTCCACATCTCCAGTGTGGTGCTTCTGGGCTTTTAGTCCTTGCCGCGTGGGATCCTGGTGCTCTCTGACCTCTCAGAGCTCCTCAAGTGCTCCGGCTGAGAGGAGGGCTGAAAGGTCATACCGGAACTAAGGGACCATAGTGCTTGCCACGCCCCAGAAGAGGCTTTCTGTGGCTATAGTACTGGAGCAGTTCTCCCAAGTTGCCCCCAGAAGCCCGTGGTCCAAGAGCTGAACACCACCTCCTGAGTCACAATGGACAGAGGGAACACTGCACTGGATTTTTAAGTCATGGCAGGTAGAGGTTACTCACTGGGCTTTCTACGGATGCATGTGTGTGTGTGTGTGTGTGTGTGTGTGTGTGTGTATGTGTGTCCTGGTTGTGACAGTGCCAGGCTGCAGAACGGGGCCTTGCCTGGTGCCCTTTGTAGACCTGGTTCCAGCTCTACCCTCCAGAGTTTGGGCCAAATGGAGCAATCTTCTGTATGCATACAGCATGTCAAAGTGCTCTATGATATGTGCATATGTGCATGCATCTGTTTCTGTGCATTTGCACGTGCACATGTGTCTCTCTGTGTACCATATATGAGTGCTTGGGTACATCCCATGTGCATGCATCTGTATGTATACATATTCATGAGTATATGTATGCACCCATGCATGTATGTTCACAGGGTATCACACATCTGCAATGCAGTCACGTATGTACACACATGGATCATGTATGTACATTGGTGCGCATGACTGTTTCTGTGTATGTTTATATGTGTGTATGCATTGTGTACACATTTCTGTGTGTATGCATGTTTGTATTTGGATACATTTGTATGTATATGTGTTTATGTGCATGTGTAGACATCTGTATGTATATGTTTGTCTGTATACATTCATACACAGTGGTATTTATACATTTATGTTCACATATGTACACTAATTTCTGTGCATGCATGTTTGTGTGGTGTGTTTATGCTTGTGTGTGTTCTTATGTGCATATGTGGGTTTTTGTATATGTTTCAGTATATGAATATTTGTGTGTGATGCCTCTCCATGCTAATGTTGTACTGTGTTCTTTCTCTACTTGCACACATATGTTGTGCGTATCACATATGTGACCATGCACTTGCACATATGTGTACCTGAATACATAGTCACTTATGCTTGTGAGTGTGTCCAGTGTGCACCTGAATGTATGTTGATGTGCCGAATGTATACATCTGTGCTTGAGGTGGTCTGATGGGCTGTGGACATGAGTCTGTCTGACATGTTGTGGCGTGAGGTGGCTTGGCTGTCTGTGAGCAAGAGGCTACAGGCCCTCTCCTAGCTCTGTCTAAACCCTGAGGTCCTGAGTTGTGCCCTCACTGTAGTACATCTCCCACACACATGATTTCCACTCCTAGAAGGTGCAAGAAGCTCAGCTGGTAGCTCAACTAGAGGTGGGTGGTAGCCCCTCTGGAAGCACTGAGACCTGTGGTGCAGGTGTGGAGGGGACAGGGCTGGGCTGGGTCTCAGACAGTGTCTGATGCAGACTCAGCTTGCCCCGGTCCCATTTACTACTGCCCTTGGCTGTGGCACAGCTGCTTCACTGGGTCCATTCTGTGTACAGATGCCACTTGCCGGCTGTGAGGCTCAGCCCTGGGGCTCTGGCATAGCCCAGTGCCCTGTGTGCCAGAGCTCATGGTTGTCCCCACTTCCTGCCTTGAGTCAGCCACAGCCTAGGCTGGGAACAGCGTGCTAGGATGGTACACCAGAGTGCCTGCCCCTCTAGTGCCATCTGGAGCTCCAGGCTGCCTGTCGTGGGGAGCAGGGGTCAGGCTGGGGAGCCACACTGGCAGCTGAAGCCCAGAGCTGTGTCCACACAGTGTCCCCTGCATCCCTGCTCTCCCCAGTCCAAGCATCTGAGTCTTGGAGTCTCTGTGCAGAAAGAGGATCCCTTACCAACCCAGCTCTGAACTTCTGTGGAAAGAAACGGCTGAGAAAGGGGGATTGTGAATACACACAAACCCTCTTCTCCATGTGAAGGTCTGCCCTAGCTCGGTGATACCCCATTTTAGCTGCTCCTCCCCACAGGCATCAGCGAACCAAGTGGGCCCTAGATGCAGAGGGGGATGCCCCATCAAGCAAGGCCTGCTTTGCCCATCTGTCTGTCCATCTCCGTGTGACCCAGGACTCACCTTCAGACAGTGTCCTGCCCCACTTGATCCATGCAGCACTGAGGTTCAGTTCCTCACATTCCTCTCACTTCTAAGAAGCACAAAGACCTAGGACATGAGGTATGACTTGGTGGTCTGCAGACCTGGCATGGATGGTATGTGGTCTTCATGGTCCACATTTCGGGTTCCTCCCTGCAGCATCTAATAGTCACGGAGCTGCTTCCTGCCAGCAAGACCCCACAGAGCAGGCTAAGGCCCATTTCTCCCCATGAAACTTCTGTTTGGTGCTGCCCAGTGCCTCTGAGTCAGAAAAAGGCAATGTGGTGGTGGTGGGGGGAGGGGCGCTCATGGTTTCTGGAAGGTTCCTGCCTGAGACTTTCTGTCTGCTTAGTGCTGCGGGAGTGGGTGGGGGTGTCTACAGGAGTGGTTCCCAGAGCTGCTAGAAAATGACCTCTGAGTCACCAAGCAGTGTCTCCCTCGTGCCCCCCTGCCCCCTGAGCCCAGTGACTCTGTCTGCTAGATGATCTGGGGGCCTGTTTAGCAGGCCATAGAGATATATGTTAGCTACATGGAGATATGCATTAATCCCATGGCAACACGCATCAGTCATTACATACATCAGACATAGTTAAACACATGAATTAAGCATGTGGACACATCTGTTAGACACACAGTGACTCACCATAGGCAACCATGAGGGTCCCCAGGGGAACTCTGAAGCACAGGCTTCTGGCAGGGCTCTGGATGGATTCTGAGACCAGTGTTCTAATGCTCTTGGAGCCAGAGGGTCACAGCTGGTGGCCAGGTGTGACCTTGGGAGGGCCAGCACTCCTGAATGCCTTTGCTGTGGAATCAGGCTCCTCTTCCACTCATGGAGGACCTCTCTGCCGGCACAGTCTCTTTGGTTTCTCCCAGGTGCACCTCAGCAGTCTCCAGCTGCATATAAGGCCAGGCAAGCAGAGACAAGGCTCTGTCTCAAAGACTGCTAGGGTGCTGGAGACGGGGCTCGAAACTCCCCTAGCTCCCTGGCTTCAAAGGCTTTGACCTGGTGTCCACTCCCCATCTGCCTCTAATGGGGTGACTATGGCCAGGGCAAAGTAGTTTATATGGAACCGGGTTTACATTCTCTGGCTCTGTGGAGATCTTCTTGCAATGCTGTTCAAATCCCTTAATCCATAAATAGGATTCCAGACAGTGCCGGGCTGACTTCCAAAACTGTAATCTTCCAGTGTATGAATTATTACCCAAAGATTAGGGTGTTTCTAGTAATAACGTTTCAAATAAATCAGCTTTCATGGAGGAACAACAAACTAATATTGGAAATAACAATATAAAGACATTTATATGGCCACTTGCTAGAATAACTTCCTAACCAGGATCTGCTTCCTCATTTACGTTCATTCTGTTCCCATTTACCATCAGGGCTACCCCATGCTGTGTGGGATCCTGCGCTCTCTATCCTGATCCCTCTGGCTCTGCCAGGTGTGCAAGGGAAAGATGTGCAGGGCAGGTGTGAAGTGGGTAGATGTAAGGGGAGAGGTGTTCTGGGACAGGTGTTAAGTAGACAGGAATGCAAGCCGGGTGTGCAGACCACTAGAAAGGTCATGAGGTGGTTCTTGCCCATGAAAAACAGGCAGTGAAGCTTCTGGAACATTCAGGAGCCTGTACCACATGCTGCCAGGGCAGAGCCTTTTCTTAGGGGGCCTTTATATGTGGCAGCTCAGATGTAGCCTTTTCCAGTTGTAGGGCACAGATATGGTCAGTCTCTGGGCAAGGATGAAGCCCAGCATGGTGGCCTGACAGCTACTTTTCATGCTTCCCCCGGTCCAGCTGGATTGGCTTCCTATGGCCTTTCACCTGACTGTCAGCAGCCTCAGAGTACCCGGTGGTGACAAGCTGTCCTCTCATCTCTGATTAGGGCTTTCTCCAGATCCTGCACTCAGGGATCACTCCTGGTGAGCTTGGGGTCCTCATTTACTATGGTTGGCTATCTGAGAGGCAAGCATCTCCATTCATCTCACTTCTCCAGTCCCCTGTCCTTTCACCTTTGCACATGCATGCACAGACATGCTCTGGCCCACAAACACATGTGTACATGTGCACAAACATGCACACCCAAATATCATATAAATGCATACATGCACAAATGTTAATGCACAATACTCACATGCAAGTAAACAGAAGCATGCAGATACAGTGCTTACATATACAGAAACAAGAAAATACATATAGGAGCACAGGAACACACAGATAAGCATGCATATACACTCACAAACAGCACACCATTATGTGTACATAAACACATGCGCACATCAACATGAGTACTCAGGGTATGGACATAGATGCCTCCGGAAATGCACAGGAGGGTTTGGGCTGTGCTGTCCTGTGGTTGTTCAGTGCCCTGGAAGGCTGGGCACTGCTTGGAGAGAAAGGGACTCCAGTATCAGCAAGGGTGAATGATGGTGCACATGTATGCAGGTGAGGTGTGCATGCCCGGTGAGGAGGGAGATTGGGACAATGCCATAAGGCACCAGAGGCCCCTTGGTGCTACAATCAGGCCTCTCCTGTCTGAACTAAGCCGAGTCAGAAGGATAAGCAGTTTCTACACAGGAGGGGAGGGAATGTGCCTCCACATCCTCTCCCTGCACTATGGACTTGCTCATGTCCAGGTAAGGGTGCACTGGCCTGAAACCTCCTCAGGCTCTGCATCTCCCATTCTGCTTAGAGAAGTCACTTTCCCTGGGCCCACAGTTACCCCAAAGTAGGACTTGGTAGGACTCCTGCTCATGATCAGTAGTCAGTTGAGGGGGCCGAGGGGGCTGAGGGGAGTTGGAGGTGCTGGCTAGGAGAGTGAGGCTGGTGTTTGCAGTGTCTGCGGGTAAGGCCAGGCGCCAGCCAGGAGCTGAGCTTCCCAAGGACACTGAAGGACGTGGTGGCAGCCCAGACCCCTCCTCCTGCCTTTGCTCTCTGCAGTGCTTCTGACGGTTCTTGTCTTGTGGAGCTCAAGAAGGGCTGAGGGGACTGAGGGGGGAGTGAGGAGAGATGATGAAGGTGAAAGGGGTTGAGGAGACTGAGGGGACTAAGGGCCTGAGTGGGGCTGCAGGGGCCTGAGAGGACTGAAGGGGGTGAAAGAGGCTGAGGGAGCTGAGGAGGCTGAAGATATGGGGTGCAGTAAGTAGAAGTACGTGGGGACATGGGGGTAGCAGATAGAGGAATGCATGGGGACGTGGGTGTGAAGGGCATGTGGAGCCATGGGGGTAGCAGATAGGGGCACACAGGGAATGGAGATGCAGGTGAAGAGAAAGACTCAGACATTGCATTGGGTTGGGGTTTCCATAGGAGCCTGGGTCTGTTCAGAGGAGCCAGGGGTTGACTCAGATGGAAGCAGGGCAGGTCCATATGGGACTCTAGAACTCTCAGGAGGAAGAGGGAGGGTCTGAGTGGAGGACACGGTGATTGGGGCATCCGTGTGTAGGACTATCTGTCACCAGAGATGCACTTGACCCAGCACATTTTGTTTTAGCATTTGCCCTGAACACAAAGGAACAACCCGCCCCACCCTGCCCTGGCAATAAGAGTGTGTCCAGCTAATGAGTGCCGCCTCACTCCTGTTAGCCTCATTATCACACAATGTGCTTCTAGTCACAACCCATTCAGGGCTCATGGCCTGGTGTCTCCTTCTGAGAATTGAGGGGACAGTGCTGCCAACTCTGGGACAGGCATGACCCCATAAGGCTCCACGAATCTCCCAGTGAATAGCGGCCACTTTGCTCTGGAGCTCAGATTCACAGCAGCTGGCACTGTCCCAGATGCCCAAGTGTCTGGGAGCTCAAGTGCATGTACAGTGATGTGGGGGGCATATGCAGTACCAAGGGGGGCATGTGCAAGTACTGTGGGGCCGTGTGCAGCACTGTGGGAATGTATTCAATGTTGTAGGTTCCTGTGCAGTGATGTGGGGCATGAGCAGTGCAATTGGGGCATGTGTAACAGTGAGGGTAGTGTGCAGCACTGAAGGCTGTGTGCAGTGATGTGGGGTGTGTGCAGCACTGAAGGACTGTGTATAGTGGTGTGGGATGTGTGCAGCACCATGGGGATAGCATACAGTGGAGCGTGAGATGGGCACAGGCAGGGCTGGCTCAGGAGCCTGATTCCTGCTCTCCCCATGAGCGCAGGTTTGATCTGCAGCCAGAGCTCCAAGAGATTAAACCTTATAAGCCGTGACTTGCAGAGGTCTTGGCTCTAAATGACTCGAAACCATTCTAACGACCCACATTTACTGTGATCAGAGAGACGCTGCTTATGTGGACGACCAAGAGGGCGGATCTTCAACTGCATGAGGTCGGGGGTAATGCTAGAGGAAGAGTGAGAGCTGCCATTGAGTTAACGCTCAGGTTGGTATGAAATGTGAGAAAAGCAGGGCCATATACATCTCTGCAGGGCTGTCCTGCTGGGCTGGTGTCCAAAGAAATGCAGCCTGGTGGGGCCGAGGAGATAGGACAGCAGTGAGAGCGCTTGGCATGTATGGGGCCGATCCAAATTCAATCCCTGGAACTGTATATGTTCCCCTGGATATTCAAGAATGGGCCCTGAGCACAGAGCCAGGAGTGAACCCTGAGTACAGAGCCAGGAATAAGCCCCAAGCACCGTCAGGTGAACCCCCAGCCTGCTGGAGCAGAGCATGTAGGGAGAGGCACCTAAATCTCCACAGAATTTCTCAACTCAAGTTGTGGGGTTTGTCCCACTGAGCTGAGTGCAGAGCTGGGTCATCTCCCAGGGAGTGTATGATTTGGGGATCTATACAACTCACCTCTGCACTTGATAGCTGAGAGGTGGGTTCAGGGCTCAGTCCTAGCCTGTGGTCACCACGGTTCTGGGCAGAGTGGGGTCTGGTTAGAGGGGGGGGTGCCAGGAACTAGGCACATGTCTGAAGGGTCTGGGGGTCTGCCCTGGGAAACAGGATAACCCTGGGGCTGTAACTCTTGGCATGGTCAGCAGTCAGGTGTCCCAGTTCCGTCTCAGTTCAGTGGTTCCCAACATGTGTTTCTGTGTGAGCCTCCTGGGCTCACACACCTTCAGGTTTGTCTTGGAAATCCCTACCCAGGTCACCCGTGCCCAGCTGGAGAGGAGAGAGAGGGCTCTCCAATGGCAGCTGCACCCCACTCTGCCCCACTGGCCATATACCCTACTCTGGATTATTATTCAAGAGTTGTGGGGACTCTCTTCACATGTGTGTGGGTCTGCATGTGCAGTCATGTATGGGTCTGCATACACGGAACACACCTGCACACATAGGTACATTAGTGTACATATTTGTCCATGTGCACGTGTAAATATGTGTGTATGTTGTATGTAAGTGTGTGTGCCTGTATTGAGCTTGGCTGGCTTGACTCTGGGTGGTGTACAGGCTGCCCCGAGCCCCCTGCTGGGCTCTTCCACTCACGGCTTGTCCCATTCCCTGACCCATCTCCAGCATCATCCAAATTCGGAGCCACAGATGAGACCCGCCTGTCTCATTCACGCCAGCCCCACGTCTGTCCCAGCAGGCTGATTTTTTTTGTTGTTTTGTAGAGTTGATGAGCTGGTTCTAAAATTCCCCTGAAATACAAAGACTCAGAGCAGCCTTCAGAGGCACGCAGTGGGAGGGCGGGCGCTGCTGGACTTTAGGGCTCGTGCAGCTGCAATAATGGGGAGCAGCATCAGCCCAACACAGAAGCGGATACATGCCAGACACAGGTCAGAGCACTGAGAGCGTGGTTGCTCGGTGTGGATCAGTGCCGTGGCTTTTCAGCAAATATTGCCAATAATTGGACATCAGTGTCCAGGGACAATAAAAGATAGCCACTGCAATGCGGCCTTGCAGGGCATGAGGAGGTGGGCTCAGAGGGTCACAGTCTATTTGCAAAGTCCAGAACAGAAAGCTTCTAAAAATCTGGTATGAGACCATCAGGAAAGACCCGATTGAACAAGGGTGCCACTGAATCATGTTCTTGAGACCTTGCTCTGTGCTTCAAATGGGTTGTGCAGAGAGCCAAGACATCACGGGTGAATGTTTTAGAAAAGGGGTCCTCAAACTACTGCCCGTGGGCTATATGCGGCCTGTGCTCACAGAGAACATTTATCCAGCCCACTGGGTGTTTTTGTCACTGCTGCCTGTCTTGCTTAGCAGCCAACTCACCCCGGACCTGGCACTGTGCTCGTGTGGGGTGTACGCTGCATTTTGCAACATCCCTTCTTCTCTCTGTCTCTCACCTCCTCCTGTCAGACCTAATTTCTATGCATCTCCTCCCTCTGAGACATATTCTAATCTCAGGAATCAAGCACTCAAAATGGCAACCATCTTTGGCAGCATTTATGTCAGTGAACGGACTTTATCCAGAATGAAACATCTAAAATCTTCACCCAGATCAAGACTAACATGCATATTTGCACCACTTGTTACACTAGCAGTGACAAATATGGAACCAGACATTGACCATCTATTAGCCAAAAGCAGGTCCATTGTTTCCATTCAAATACTGATACATTTCTTGATTTAACTTTGCTTGTTTTTCATTTTAAATATTGCATTTGTTATCATTTTGTTTTTCACTTCAAAATAAGGTATGTATGTCAGATGATACAATTGTTTCAACCCTCCAGAAATGTGTTCCCCCAACTTCCTCTTTTCCTAAACCTCTTCCTTTGATATGTAAAAACCCACCTAGATAATTCGACCTTCCCCCTCCTGGTATTGGGTAGTGGTTTGAATAAAGAAAGGCCAGTTCTGGCTTTTGGGCTGGGACAGAGAGCATAAGGCAAAAGGCCACAGACACCAGGTCCATCCTTTCCTAACTGGCTTGGTTAATTATTTCTTCATGGCTACCCTGCTTCTTCAGATCTGGCCGCATGGGTTTAGAAATATGTTGCTTGAGGCGATCGCACAACTTGTGTGTGTTTATTTTACAGTATGTTCAGTATGCATAGGAATTTGTTCATAGTGTTTTTTAAACTATAGTCTGAGCCTACAACTGTCTGAGGGACAGTGAACTGGGCCCTGTTTAAAAAGTTTGAGGACCCTTGTTCTAGAACATTCTTCTCCAGAATTTGCTCTCCTTAAAAGAGGAGCCCTGAGAAATAATAGGTCAGTCCTGATGTGTGTGGGTGGGGTGGGGAGATAGGGACTGCCGTGCTATGGATTTGGTGAAGAACTAGGACCTGGAGTGGCCTGTAGCACAAAATGAAAGTGAGGGGCCTGGGTGAGGACAAAGGGAACCTTTGGAGAAGGAGCAAGCACTTGGGTTGGGTGTGGGCATTGCACTCCTTGCCCTGGTCTATATCAGGGGCTCCTCTCCCACACATGGATGCCCCAATCACACTGTACTGCCAGAGCCCCAGAAAGTCAGGATGTTCAAGCTTTGGCTGCCCCCATGGCTCCTCAGACACCAATGTAGGGCAGGCAACAAGCACCACTCCTACCTGGCTCTGGCTGTTGACAAAGGCCACCAAGGGCAGAGAAGCACATCAAGTAAGGGTACTAGTACTAGGTGCCACCAGGGCAGTCAGGAGATGATGGCGGCTCATGGGTCAGTGCTAAATGCTACTCAGCTGGTCCACTGACACATATCACATGCCAGTAAATGGCCACACAGGTGTTTAGAGACACAAACATGTATATATGTGTGAGAACACATGACCCAACATACATGCATGTAGATAAGAGAGACATGCACATGTATGAATAAAGTATACCAATGCAGTCCATGCAGATGCACAGGGATACACAAACACACAGGCACATGTACACATGTGAATACACATGTTCTAATTCATGTCCACACAAATACATAGAGATATGCACATGCCCCAATACATGTGCATATAGATACATAGATATGCATGCACATGTATACACATGTGTGAACACATAGGCCTTAATGCACTTCTACAAGGGACACAACTACACATTAACACAGGTATATGTGAAGGCACAAGAATACACAGGCATGCACTCACACACCTGCCTGTTTAATTATATGCATCAGCGTAATGTATACATACACACAATACACTGACAGTCATGCATATATACATGTGCCTACAGTGCCCATACATATACATGTACACACATGTGGATCTGCAACTGTATTCATACATATGGACAGAAGCACATGTGTTCTTGCATAAAGGTGCTTGCTGACACATGCACTCGTACACTGCATCCCCTTGGAGGCTCCCAAGGGTGGGGGAAGACAGGTCCTTGCTAGGGTCACACAGCCTGTGACTTAGAAGTGGCCTGAGCTACTTTTGAAAAGGGCAGAGGCCACAGGGAGGGCCCTGGCATTTCACTGGGTTGATCCTTAAGGAGGCACCGCAGCTCTGCCTGTGGAGATGTTTGGCCTGAAGCAAAAGCAGAAGCAGCAATTCCTATGGAGGGGCTTGGCATGACTGGTGCTGCCAGGCCTCCTTATTTCCTGATTAGTCGCGGAGGCTGGCTAATTTTAAAATTATTAATTCTTCCAGAGTGCGGGCAGGATAGCAGGTGGATGTCTGCTGCACAGGGAAGGTTAAATGCGCCCTGTACTTGGTAATTACCTAATCACCATTTCTCTTTCCTTCCTCCTGCCTGGAGTCCATGATTCCTGCAGCACAGGCTGTGACCACCCCCACCTCTGTGCTGAGCTCACCCCTTTTCTGTGCTGCAGGGGTTGGGGATGGGTGAGCAGGCTCTGGGATAGTTCTCTACCACCCCCAGCCCACCAGGGTTGTTGGGAGCTGTTCTCTTGGGTGCTCAAGGTCTTTCTCTGTCCTTCCCACAGAGCCCTGGGAAGGGCTGGAAAGGCAGGTGAAGGGTAGGTGACAGGGAGGTGATGGAAAGGAGCAGGGGAGGGACACAGGTGACCCTGAGGGGGGTGGACAGCCTGCAGCATGTCCTGGGAGGGGGAGGACATGGACACGAAGCACCTGGCCTCTGTGATCACTCTGGGGCCTGAAAATCATAAAGCAAGGGGCCAGGGAGAGATCCCAAATTGGGCCAGGCCATGGAGGCCCCAAGACCCATCTCTGGCACCCCAGAGGCCCTGAGCACTGAATTTCTGAGCACTCTGAATTTCTGAGCACAGAACCATACAGCTCCCACTGCCAGGCCAGGCACCGGCAGAAGAGGTCCTAGGGTTCTGTGCACAGCAGGGACCCTTGAGCTAGCCAGTGCTACAGTGGACAAGAGCTCGGTCTGTGGGCATTTACTGGGGACTGCAAGGATGGGTCAAAGGGACTATGAGGACCTTTGCAGGGAAACTGGACCTTGTAGGAGGATGGACCACGTGTGGGGGAACTGGACTGTATGTGGGGCAGTCATCCTCTCTATGCTCTGACGGCCCCTCTCAGGCGAGTGTCTGAAGCCCATTCATGGCCCAGCACTGGTCTCTGGATGCTTTGAAGGTAAGTCTCAAAGCTCCTCCCTGGCTGCACTGTCCTCTTGTCTCTCACATCACAAGACTGGCAGAAGAGGCCCCAGATCAAAGGCAGAGCCATTGTCCGGATGGGTACTTCTGTCTGTGGGACTCGCTGGGAGGCTGGTTGCACCCCACAGGCCTACATCCTAATCACAGCACCTGGACACTGTTGGGGAGCCCTGGGGGGAGGGCCAGGCTTGCATTCTTCAGCACGAAGAGGCCAGAGTCCTTTCCACAGGTGCTGGTTAGACAGAACTCTGGCTGGTTTCATGTGCTGGAGATGAAGCTGATGGCCTAGTTTCAGGAAGCCTGGGGACCCCCAGAAACCTGAGTTCCTGATTCTGCTGCCCATGGCCAACATGGTAGGTCATGAATGACTCTTGTCAGCCATGTCCAGATCCCTGTGTGGACCTTCGCTACCAAACCCCACCCAGGAAATCTCCACTGCACCCAGCACAGCAGACTCCTGGACTATGTCCCATTCTCTTGGTGATTCCCAGCCCCCAGCCCCCAGGCCCCAACTCAAGCCATCAGAGAAGCAGACGGTTCCTGCTGGCCGCCCCCAGCCAGCCCCTCATCCCAACACTCTGCTGACAAATCATAATTAAAAAACGACATGCTGGGAGAGAAATTATAAGCATTTAATCACAGGAGAGGGTCAGGCCTCTGCAGTTTGGGAGGACGCAGCTTTCAGGCTTTCATCCCCGAGTGTTTTCATCAGCCGCCCGCCAGCCAATAGCTTTGAGGCGTTTCCCTCCAATCCCTTTTCATCGAGAAAAGAGACTTTCTGAGCACTTGCTAAAGTCTCCCTGGCCTCATGCTCTCTCCAAGGGCATGTCTGTGGGCGACTGTGCCCAATGGACTCTGTGTCAGGGCTGGTACAGAGGGAATGCGGTGAGTGGTACAGAAGACAGGGTGGGGTGAGAGGCAGAGCACAGAGTACAGAGCAGGGGTGAGAGGTAAGGAGAGGGAGGGATGAGGGGTGAGGAGGGGATAAGGTGAAGTGAGGAGCTGGCAGACAGAGGGAGGGATGACGAGAGGGCAGGTATGGGGTGAGGAGCAGCAAGGTGAGGAGTGAAGAGTGGCAGGGGTGAGGGGTGAGGAGCAGGCAAGGAGCAGGGCGGTAGATTGGTGCAGACAGGCCCATGTGCCCATCCCAGCGCTGCTCAGTCATGGTGTCCCGTGATTGAGCTGTGGTCAAAGGCTGGAATGAAAACAGTCGGGCTGCCTAGCTGAGTCACAGGAGCAGGAAGCCAGGCCTGGCTCTTGTCCCTGCTCTCAGCTCCTCTGGGCTTCTGGAGGGTTCTGACTGCCTGGCACTGTCCTGTGGGTGCCAGCCCAGTCAGGCCAGACTATGAACCCTCACATGAGACTACATGGTGACAGGAGCGTAGCTGTGGCCCTGACCACCATCTACCCCCCAAGGGCTCCGAGATTCTCCTTGCCCAGCAGACTGGATGCAGCTGAATCTCTCGGGGGTGCGGGTGGAGTTAGTGGGGCTTGGTTCACCCCTTCTCCAGGCCTGGGATACATTCCCCCAGCTTAGCAGATGCCGCCACGGACATGTGTGGTTTCGGTGGAATTTCTCTGAGCCACAGGATGGGTCACGTCAGCCCGAGGGTCACTCTGGGGCCAAGCTGGAGGCAACTCCTCTCCCTGCCTGCCTCGCTCCTGCTCCCCTCTCCTTGCCTGCTTCCTCCTGCTCCTTTCCTCTTTCTACCCTCCTGTTCCCATTCCTCTACTCCCCTCTCTCCTGCTCATCTCACCCCTGTCTCTACTCACCTCCCTCTTGCTCTATCTGAACAGGTCCTTTCTGAGCCTGTATTGACCCTCTAGGCCACACTCAGGGGTACCAAGACCCCCCATCTTCCACACCTCTACCTCTCTCCTGGGCTGTCCTTGCTCCCTCTTCTGGCCTCACCCTGCTGGGTCCATCTGCCCTCTCCTAGCTTCACCTCTCACCCTCTCTCTCACCCCTTCTCCAGGGCGAAGTCCAAGGCAGTGGCACAGATATGGGTGCCTGTTCCTGCTAGCTGCCACATGGTGATTCCCAGTGATCAGTCTGGGTGCCAGGGCCATGACACAGGTGATAAGCACATTGGTCGATGGCCCTGGACACATTCTGATAGTTGCGTCTCTGATGACTGCAGCCGAGCAAGTCTGCATAATTGTAAATGGATTAATGTGCCAATATGAGCTGGGGCAGAGTATGTGCTCATCGTCCTGACATCTGTCATTGTGTGTGTGTGTGTGGGGGGGGAACAGGGCCTTTGGAGAGGGGACTGCACAGCCACCAGCCATGTGTCCTAGAGCCCAGAACATTGCTTCTCCCGCAGAGAGGGACCAAGCTATAGCTGTATGTGTTTGAGAGAGTAACCTAGCTGGCTCCACACAGCTGGCCACAGGAATACTGGAGAACATAGTTAGGGTCTCTCTGTTTCCAGAGGGAGCAGATGCAGAGTCAGGTGGCACAGAACATCTTGGGCATACAAGCATGTTCATATAGAGTGGGGGAAACCTTGGGCAGGCTTTGTGATCAGCACTAAGTGGCTCCTTCTCCATGGGCAGCTGGGCAGTGGGTCTGATGGGCATTGGACCTGGCCCTGAGGGGTCCTAGGTATTGTCAACAAGTCTAGGGTTCCAGCTCATCCCTCCCTTTCTGTGACCACAGATGGGCTCAGAGAGTGCAGCCTGAGGGTCCCTGCTCTGAGGGGCAGGTACCCCACTCTAGAGGCTACCATGGTGGTCCCAGGGGAGTAGAGTCTGGAGGTTCTTGCGGAAAGCTGTGCCCTCCCTCTGTTTCTGAGGCTGCTTCCTGAGATCAGGGATGGGAGAAGAGAAGGGTCATTCTTAGTGGATTAGGGAGGCCAGCTGGACAGGGCAAGGCCCTTCTCTCTGTGGGTTTAAGGTCTTGTAGTGAACTTTATGCTCATGACCACCTGGGGCCCTTTTGAGGGGCTTCCCAGAGCTTCAGGGTCACTGTGCCAAATGGGGCTGTGGGGAGGAGGGCACAAAAGCACCAAGATGGGTCTCAGAACTGCTGGTCATTTCCAGTGTCCTTTCCTTTGGCCTCAGTGCCCATTCACCACCCCAGGCTGCACGATATCAGGTGGGGGTCCTGACTTAGCTTCCCTGTCCCCCCACAGAGCCTCTGTCCTCTCCGAGACCTCCTCCAAGAACACTGGGTCCCCAAGAGGTGCCCACACAGAGGGAACCAGCTGGCTCCTCACAGGCCACTCTCCTCAGCTCTTTACCCCTCCCCTGTCCCCTGTGCCCTTGGCCCATAGCTCCAGGCACACAGGGGCTATGTGCTGAGAGGCCCTGGGGTATAGGGGGACATGATCCTCCCTGGTCCAGCACTTCTTCTTGCAGGACCTGAAAAAGACATGTCCCCTACACTAGCAGGCCTGGGCCCATGCTCTGCCCCCCACTACACATCCTGTGCTCCGTGGGAAGCCCAGGTTGATACAAGCAACTCCGTGTGGGTCAGGGCTGTGCTTTCTGCAGGATCTTCGTAGAAAATCAGAAAAAATAGATCCTAGATAAAGTTAAAAAGTATCCATAGGCCTTGCATTTCCTGTATTCGCTCCTCTCCCCTTCTTTCTTCTCCCTCATTCCCTCCCCTCTTCTTCTTTTGTTTCATCCTAACATTTTATATTGTTCCATTGAAATCACACATGATTTTTATATAAAATTACTCATACAAAACAGTTTCTGTTGTGCTGTTTTCTCATGTCATAAAATTTCCCTCAGAAATGCATGTAGATCTAAGTGCTCGTGGTTCAGCTGCTCTTCCTGCCTGCAGGTCACTCAGTAACACGTACCGCAGAGTAGAACAGGGCCGAGACCCTGGTAGATAGTTGTTCCCAAGTGGGTCTGTGCAACCCTACTAGACCAGAACATGTATGTGGGTATATTTGCGTTTGTTGGGCTGTGTACAGAGGTGAGTAGATAGGACAGGGCATGTAAGATGTGCCAGGGTGAGTTTATAGGGGATAGGCATTCAGGAGTGAGGTGTATCAGGCAGCATGTAGGGGTGAGACGTAGTGGGGTGAGGCTTGCAAGGGAGAGGTGTGCCAGTGTGAAGTGTGTAGGAGAAATGTATGTTGGGCAGCATGCAGAGGTGAGGCAAGCTGGGGTGAGGTGTGCTGGGCAACGTGTAGGGGCAAGATATGCTGGGGTGAAGTGTATCAGGATGAGGTATATAGGAGTAAGGTGTGCAGGGGTGAGGTGTGTCAGAGTGATGTGCAGGGGTGAGGTGTGCTGGGCTGAGGCATGCGAGGGCGAAGCATGTGGAGGTGAGGTATGCCAGGCAGCATGCAGGAGTTATAGTGTAGGAGATGGGCATGCAGGAATGAAATGACTACATAGGACATCAGTGGTTTATCCTAGTTTGTCAAAGTGGGGGTGTTGGGAGGGGCTGACTCAGCTTCCTTGGGTCTCTAGGATAATGGGGCGTGTTGTCATGGAGACCAGGGAGAGCGATGGTGGGTGGGGAAGCTTCCAGAAGGACTGTCAGTGGAGCTGTGAGACTAAGCTGGGACCTCATCCCAGATACTCTCCTGAAGTCCCTCATTGGCTGAGGCAGCAGGGGGCCTGGGGCTCCATGCCCCTCTGTTGTAACTGATGCTCTGGGGACCCTCGGGGGCCCAGGTTGGATTTATCAGGACTCAAATTTCTCTGTCTCTCTTCATGCTTTAAGCAAACACAGCTCAGCCTAGATCCTGGCCACCAGGCTGAGAGACCTCAGGGACCACCTCAGGGACTCCAGCTGTTGTGCCTGAATCGGGAGGGTGTGTGGCCAGACCCACATAAGCACCAGGGCCAGAGGTAAGGGGCACAGAAATCACCCAGAGCCAGATCGCCCAGTACCCCAGCATGGGCACCACTGCTGGGATGGGGGGAACCCCAGGAGGGCATGGAGCAGGAAGCCAGGACTAAAGGGGAAGTCGGGACTGCTATAGATCAGAAACAAAATAAGAAAAGAGAAAAATAAAGGGCAAGCAGCAGCTCAAGAGAGAAGCAGACTGAAGATCCCAAGAGAGACAAAAACACTCTCAGAATTTCTTGGTAGGGGGACAGCTAGCTGTTCGTGCTCAGAGCTCACCCCCGGCTCTGTGCTCAGGGCTCTCTCCTGGCAGTGCTCAGGGATTATCCCTGGCTCTGTGCTCAGGGCGAACTCCTGGCATTTTGCTCAGTTGGTAGTGAGGCAAGGACCCTACCCGCTGGGCTACTGATCTGGCCCCTTAAAAATAATTGACATTCCAAAGAATCAGAAAGTGCCACTTATTTTTTTAAAAATGGAAAACAGGTTGAAAACCCGTCTAAGGGCTATTTTAAAATCCATGTGCCGAACTCTGTTTACATATCCATTAAAGTAAATGTGTAGTTTTCATGGCATAGCGACACGTGGGTAAAGTGCAGACACTGTCTGGTTTGAAGAGAATCAAAGGAGTCCCAGTCACTGGCTCTGAGCTTCCTCCCCTCCAATCAGCAGTAAACTATTGTGTCTCGCCTCGATTTTTCAGGCGGCTTCTCTGGCATGTCATTGATTAAGTCTGCTGAGGAAAAACCCAGGAATCTTCTGAGAAGAAGCAGCATTTCCATGGAACTCCAGTGCATGGAGCACCACCCCCGCGGTGCCCCCAGTGAACCCAGCAGAGCACTGGCAAGCGACCGAGTTATAAATATTGATGCAGACGCAGAAAACAAAAAGACCAGCACGTCACATTCATAAGTCTATTAAAGAGCTACGGCGTCACCTGAAATAGCGTGTTTTACCCTGGGACGGGCACAATAAATATGACAGGGAAGGCGCTTTTGGAGTCTCGTCTGAATTCATAAGAGCCACTTCAGATCCCAAATGGAAAAAATGGGCAAGATGTGAATGGACAATTCACATAAGACAGAAAAATGGCTTAATAAGCATATGAAAAAGTATTAACCCTGTTAGCTATCAAAGAAATGCAAATGAGGCATCACTTTTTGTAAATCAAATTAGCAAAGCTTAAAAATAAATAATAGTCGCAGGAATGCCAATAAACATAGGGAAATATACTCAAGCTCATTAAATCTGGAGCATGCAAATGAGTGCCACCATGAGACGGTCATTTTGTCATGCCCATCAGCATGGGAAACGCGACTCTTCCTCGGTCATTTCCAAGAGGAGGGGAGGCAGAGGAAGGGCCCAGCCCTGAAGCGCAGGACAGGCAAGGGGTTCATCTGTGGCCAGCTCACATTCCCAATCCCTGCCTGGCTTTGCTGGGTCATGACCCCACTGCATGTGTGTTCCCCTGAACGCCCCAAGACCCGGGAGAAGGTGAAAACTCTCACCCTCCCACCCTAAAAACTGCCAACACTGCCAGGCTTTTCCTTGGAGATTCTCATTCAGCAGCAAGTGTGCATTGATTTCAAATGTTAACAAAGGATCAAGTGCTTTTTTTTTTTCTGGCAGAGGGCTTTCTTTTCTTCCTTTTCTCCTTAGATCCATATTCTTCGCTGTATGCCTTTAATATTTCTGTCCCCATTTAGTTCGGCTTCATGTTGGAAAGCCTTGAACTGATGGCATGGAGCATTGGAGCACATGCATGAGCGGAGACCCCCCCCCCCCAGTGAAGGGCTCCCTGCCAGAAGACACCCACAGTGCCGACCATCACAGGCATCAGCTGGAATACACTACTGATTAAAAATAGGCATTGATTACTTTCGGTGTATGGAGTGGGAAATGATGTTTTATCACCTGGGTTCAGGGTCAGAACCCCTAGCAGGGAGCAGGGATCCCCGCCATTCCCATTTCATCTCACCTGGGGAATACCCTGCTCCCATTAATGGAGACTTAGAGCTGAGGCATTGCCCTGCCTCAAGCTCTTACTCAGTGGCAGCTGCAAGCCAGTCTCACCTCTCAAACTCATGGTCTCTGCTGCTACGACTGTTGTTGGGGAATGTTCTTCAAATCTGCAGCTGATGCTGGCTCAATGCAGCTTACGCTGGCCCGTCTCACCACAGCCTGAGTGCCATGTGCCTTCTCCTGGCCAGCACTGCCAGACATGATGGAATGGCCTTTGCTTAGCAGAAGGAATTGTTGTGGGGGGGGGGGATGTGTGGGACTGAGGGGGCCCTGACAGAGTTTCTGATGCATATGAAATAAGGTCCTGAGAGCATGTTTGGGTTGCCAGGTATGGCCGGGTAAGAATCTCCTTAAAATGTTCCTACTCAGTTCTCAGTAACACTGAATCTTAGATGCAGCCCCAGATACAAACAAAACCCTCATGGGTACCTCTAAAGCCATCTCAAACCTGGAAGGCTATGTGTATCAGTTTACCTAAGTAAAGTTTTTGGTTTGGGAGGGTGGCCACAGCTGGCAAACCTGAAGCTTACTCCTATCTCTGTGCTCAGGAGTTACTCCTGTTGGGGTTCAGGGGACCGTATGGGGTACCAGGGATCAAACCTGGACTGGCTGCTAGCAAGTCAAGTGCCTATCCTTCTGTACTATCACTCTGGATCCTCCTATTTTAAATTTTTAACAATTTCACGTATACACTAAAACTCTGCTCTTTGCAGGAATCAAATATGCATATCACCTTAAGATGATTTATGAAGGTGTTCAAGCTCTGGCACACAGGGTCTGGCAGAGAGAAAATGGGAACTGTTTTGAGACTGAATAGGAGTTTCCCGCCCCAGTTTCTACCTGGCCCAGGTGCCCTCATATGACTGAGAGGATGGTGGTTCTTTGGTTACTTTGCCATGAGTGTAGCTGATGCGGTGACCATCGCTTAGAGGTTTAGAGGAGCCCCAGTGGCTCTAGACATGTTCTCAGCACCGTGGATTTTACCTGCCACATCGCAGCTGTTCTGGCCTCCCCTGCACAGCTACCTATGGCTGACTCCAGCCCTGCATGGTCAGCCATCATGGCTGCACCCTTGTACGGCAACCCACACAAGTGATGCATGCCCATCTGCACCCCTGCATGGTGGGTAATGGTCAGCCTCCCTCTACCAGGCATGTGGGCCTGTCATCTCCAGCCCAACTTGATGTCTGATCCTCAGGGTTGCTCTTTATGACCATCTCTTCCTTCTTCATTTCCTCCTCCTGTTCCAACTCTTCCTCCAGTTCCTCCTACTCCTCCCCCTGCTCCCTCTCCTGCCTTCATCCAGCTGCAAGCTGTCTCCTGTGGCATCTGCTCTGTGTCTAGAGCCCCTCCTGCTACTGGCCTCACCTCTGCACCCCCCAGCTCAACTATCCAGGACTACTCTGATGCTCCAGCATAGCCCCTCCTCTGCCCCTCAAGAACCCCCTTTATGGAGCAAGAGCAATAGCACAATAGGGAGGGCATTTGCCGTAAATGTGACTGATCCAGACAGCTTTAATCCCCAACATCCCAGAGGATTCCCTGAGTACCACCAAGAGAGATACCTGAGTGCAATCCCAGGAGTGACCCTTGAGCATGGCTGTGTGTGGTCTAAACCCCTCAAAAGACCTCCCTCATTCTCTTCAGACCTTGGATCCTACCAGGCCACATAGGTCTCACCCTACCAAGCAGCACCCAGTACACAAAAGTGCAGCTTCCTGATGCTCACAGTGCAGTCTCTGTCTTGATGGGGTTCAGGCAGACATGGGGAGAAGGTCCTAAGGAACAGAGGCAGCCGGGAAGCAGCTCCATTTCTTCCCCCAGAAGCTGAGAGCATCAGTATGAGCTGGGAGATGCATGTTCCCTGGCAGAGACCGTTTAGCTCGCTGGCAGCACTTAGCGCTGGTTCCGAAACATCGCCCACGATGGCCCTGGCTTCCCGGCTCTGTGGCATGCCGGAAATTGATCACACACAGAGTTGATCTTGGGGGTGGGGGGCTCCCAGCAGCTAGGGCTGGCATGAGGGAGGAGGTTGAGGGTGGGGAGTGCCTGCTTCTGCTGGGCTGAAGGATTGGCCAAGTCACTTCCAGAGCAGATGGGGGGAACCACGGCTTCCACCCCCTGT
Source organism: Crocidura indochinensis (assembly GCA_004027635.1). Lineage (NCBI taxonomy): Eukaryota > Metazoa > Chordata > Mammalia > Eulipotyphla > Soricidae > Crocidura > Crocidura indochinensis. The sequence continues at coordinate 23,020 of PVKC010001545.1, forward strand.
TCCCCAGGCCGTGGGTATGTACCATGCTGCCAAGCAGCCCTTTATTCTTGGACCCAGTCATGTGTGAGTCAGCCACAGCCATAGTCACCTGTTCTGTCACATGCACGGCCACATCCACGGCCACATGTCCAGTATGTGTGAGCCATGTCCACAGCCACATGCCATGTGTCCAGACATATGTGAGCCACATTCACAGCCACTTATCTAGTCATGTGCTCACCCACACCCACAATTACTGTGTACAGACACATGTGAGTCAAAACCACGTGTGAGTCACATCCACTATCACGTGCCCAGCTACATGCTAGCCACAGCCACATATAAGCCACATCCACAGTCATGTGTCGAGCTTTGTCCACAGAGAAAAGTGTCAGGACTACAAGGGCACCAGGACAGCCTCCCCAGGGAGGGGCCGTCTCCATGTGAGCACTGACCCTGCTGAGTCCATACAGAGCAGCAGGCCAAGAAGCTAGTAGGGATGGGAGACACACACACACACCCAGCTCCAGTTCACGTGCAGCTTTAAGGGGCTTGGCCACTGCCTCAGAAAAGAGGATGCAGGTGAACTTAGCCTGCAACCAGGGCTACCCCTCAGACTTTAGCCCAGTGACTGTGTGGACAGTGGGTACAGTGGCCACCTCCATCTCCGGCCCGGACAGGTCCCTGCCACCCTCCTTGTACCCCCCAACATGGCCCACTGACTTGCACCCTATGTCCACCCACTGTGTCCATAGCTCTTGGCCCATGAATGACCCCCATGGGGGTCCCTCTAAAGGCACCATGGGCTCTCATGAAAGTTTTCAGGAACCCTAACTCCTAGGTTCCACTCATCCCCTAACAGCTGTTTCATCAGGGCCCAATGGGAGGGAGGGAGAGATTCTGGCCCTTTGGTAAATCCATCAAATATTGATTGCAGCTGGGAGACCAATTCCGGCATTGACTGTCAAGACCTAAACTCCACATCAGGTGTTTGGTTGAACATGGTCTGCTGTTCCATGACTGAGCTGCCCAGAGCGGTGGCCTCACTCATGGGCCTGGGTGGATGGTTTGCTTTTTTCCAGAAGCTCAGTGGTTCTGGGTCCTGCTGTCTGGGGGGTGACCCTGGGGGTGGTTGTTCTGGAGGATGTTGTCCTGGGAGATACCCTGGAGCTACAGCTGGCCAGGCAGTTCTCTACCCTGCTCAGCATCTCCCTATCTGACAGAGAACTCCAAAACATCTTGCCCCTGCCCTGGCTTCCCTAGAGGGTGCCGCAGAAATTTCTGAAGGGACTTGCAGTAGGGGACTCAAAGCAGCACTCCAGTCTGGGGGTTCTGACCAGGCAGGTGATTCTTCTCTGGCAGGATAAGTTGGGCTGGGCCACAGTTGAGGCTCCAGTGCCAAGTGCACTAGGAAAAGCTGCACCCCCACCCTGGGACCCCAGGTACCGCCAGTCCTACCTGTCATCACTCTGGGATCTGTCTGATCTCAGCCTTATCTTGAGGCAGGTGGATTTAAAGCATCCTTCTGTGCCTGGATAAAGTAATCTTCTCAGGATTTTTGCCCTCACCCTGCATCTCTCCCAACTATGGCCCCCTGTTGCTGATCCCCTCCTAACACCCTCCCTAAGCCCCAGGCTTGGTGGCCCCACTGGGAGCCACTGTGACAGCTTTATCTTTTCCCAGCAGCCCAGAGGGGCCCCAGTGCATCCTGAGTGTCGATACCACGTCCTATCAAATGAAATAGCTTATTGACCAAGATGCAGGCATGGTGGGGGGTGATGGCTGTGCCCCTCCACCCACCCCGCCCGAGCAGTGCTCAGTAAATCAGCGGTAATGGAGTTTGAGCTCCAGCGGCTCTGTGGACCTTTTTTATTTGTTTTTAATTTGTATCCGTGAGAATCTGTCCGTTTCCATCTGCGGCTTGGCGGGCAGAGGGACGTCGGGTCATCCCCCCATTAACCTCAGCTCCAAGGCAGTGCCTACTGGGAAGATACCCCTGGGAACACCAGGGGGTCTGCCACATCACATAGAGTGTAGTGCATGGATCTCTGGCCTCCTATTTTCTTAGCCCCATTTGCTCAAGCTCGTACCCCCATGACTCACCTATCGATGAACACCCAATCCAAGGGGTGCAACGTGGCCAACATGGCCCCTTCATCAGTATTGAAGCTGAACCTGAAACATCCCTCTTGGTCTGGGAAGCACATAGCCCCCTCCAACCCTCTAGGCTTATTATCTCTATCGTTCATTCGGCGATTAATCTCACCCGCCACTGTCAGGCCCAGTGATGCCGCCTCCCCCGTTCTATATCTTCTGAATTGCTATTTATTTTTCACCCCTTTATGGATCGACTCCGCAGCTCTTGAAATAAACTCCCAGAGTTGAGTGACTGTATTTCCATGCCTTCATCCATCACTCTGGGAGCCCTGCCCTGTGTGAGGCGAACTGGGTCACCACACCAAAACTGACCCAGTGGGTCGCCAGGGGCCAAAGGGTGCAGGGAGAGCAGTTGGAGCACAGAACTGCAGATGGGTCCTGCAGCTGAGATTTCCTGAGAGGTCCCTGGTGGACCGTGAGGGAGACCCAGGAGTCCAGGCATAGGAACCAATGGGGGCCCTGGGACTAGACCAGGCTGGCACATACCTGCAGGCCCATGGACAGCCACTAGGGAGCAGAATGCAGTCCAGCAGCGTTTCCCACAGTGATAGCTGCCCAGGTGAATCTTGCATAAAGCCCGAAAGAGGCTGCAAAGAGTTCAAGGCAGCCCCATGCTCTCAGCTTCCAAGGAGCTTGAAGGGATTGGAGAAGCTGAGGGTAGGAAGGAGAAATTCTCAGAGCAGGAGGTGAAGGTAGTCTCTGAGGGAGCTGGGACAGCCTGACATGGGGGGCTGTGGGGAAGACTGGAGCTATAGAGAAAGGAAAAGCACAGGGCCTAGTGTTCACAGTGACTGAGCAGAGGGACTTCAGGGCCCAGTGCAGAAGAAAGGTCCAGGGCCCTCTGCACAGCATCCACAAATGCCTATCAGCACCTGCTTGTGGCCCCAGAGCCGGATTCTGGGTTATGTGTCCCTCTGTTGGCCTCAGTAGCCTTGGAGAGGCTGTGGGGATATTGTCCAGCCCCCAAATGCCACCAGAGCCTTGGACATAAATGCCCCTGCATGGAAGACTTCTTGCACAAGATGATAGGCTGAGACCATCACTCTCTGGCCAGCAAGAATGCATCGAGGCAGCAGCGATGGCTCCCAAAACTGGCCTCACCCCTCTGTGGGGTCTTACAGTCCCTCTGCTGCCACTCCCACTTGTCTGCTGTCAGGCTTATGGCCAGCCTGAGCACTGAGCGGTGGTGTGGCCATGGTTCTCTCTCTCACCACCCTTCTACCGCAGATGGAGCAGGGCAGAGGAGTGGGCTCGGGGTCTGGTGTTCCTAGATGTCCCAGTGGGCAGCTTAGCCCAGGGTGATCCCAGCAGCCTCTGGGGGCAGGGCAGAACAGGGCAGGGTGGCCCCCTGCTCAGCTCTGATCAGACCAGCCGTCAGGTGGCTCACAGTGGCACTGGATTGGAACCAGGCCGATTAATGAGCAAGCGCAAATTAACCTCCTTAGCACCGTGATTAAGCTGCTGTCAGAGCTGTGTTTCCACGAGCACTAAAACGCCCTGATTTTTCTTCCCTTTAATTGGATTAAAGGAAGGAAACCGGGGACTCCGGGGTGGAGCAAGATGTCAGTCACTCTAGCCCCAGATGCCAGGGGCTGCGCTGGCCAGGCAAGTGCGAGCGTGTGCGTGTGTGGGTCTGTGTATGTGCATTGTGGGTCTGCATATGCCTGTGTATGCACATGTGGATTTGTGTCTGCATGTGGGTGCATGCATGTGGGTCTATATCTGCATGTGGGTCTGTGTCTGTATGTATGTGCACATGAGAATCTGTGTCTGCATGTGGGTCTGTGTGTGTGCACATATGGGTCTGTGTCTACACATGGGTCTATTTTTCTGTGTGCATGTGTTGGCTTGTGCTTGCATGTAGATCTGATTCTGGGATGTGGATCTGCATGTGTGTGCACATTTGGATATGTATCTACATATGTGTGCTCTGTGGATCTGCGTTTGTGCTTATATTTGTGTTGATCTGCATGTGTGGGTCTGAGTCTGCATGCATGTATGTGTGGGTCTGTATCTGCATGCATAGGTATATGCACTCATGAGCAGGTGCTCTGGCTCTGCACTGTTCCTGTGTTCATCCCTGGACCACCCCAAATCATGAACCTCACTGGACCTTCCCTGGCTCTGCAGGGCTCTGGGTGCTGGGTGGTGCCAGCACATTGAACTTAGCTTCTGCAGGAGTCACACTGACTTCTGGAATGGTCTTTCCCCATCATGGTTGAGATAAGCAGGAGCCTGGGTTAGATTAGGAGGCTGAGAGTGGCACCACAGGGGCAGCAGGGACCATACCGGGCACAGGGAGAGATGCCCTGAGTGCTATAATACGAACTGTCCCGTAGGGCCAACAAGAGCCCTGCACTCCTGTTGACTCAGTGAATGCTTGGTCCTGAGCACCACATGCCTGGGTGACAGTCTAGGGCTGGAGGAGCAGAATCCTGGAGGCTATAGGGAGGGAGGGACCTTTTAGAACTTTTACAGTGTCCATACCTGCAGATACAGAGCCTTTGAGCTCATACTAAACTCCTCCTGGGATATGACTAAGAGCAGATGCCCATGGAATGGCCCCTATGAATACCCTTTGGACTCCAGTCTCCCATGCAGTGACCCCTTGGATGCCTCTTAGGCCTCAGATCCCCATGCAGTGACCCCGTGAACACCTCTCAGTTCCCCCTAGCTCTCAGGTTTCTGCTCACCCCTGTCCTCGCCCATCTTGTCTCTGTTCCCTGAGGTGCCACTGAGGAGGCTTCAGGGCTCTGGGGGAACTCAGTAACAAGCTCAATGGCAGGGACACCTGCAGGGAGACAGGGGTCTCTCAGGTGGGGGAACATAATCCTGGTACTTGCTTAGGTCTGAGATAGAAACAGGGTCACAGGAGAGACCTGTGTGTACCTTTCTAGGCTAGCTGCCTCTCTGGGTGCTACTGCCAGATAGAGACAACTATTTCTTCTCTGTGGGGTGGGCTACTGCCACATGAAAAGAGCAGACGCTCACTCAGCAGTCGGGGCTGCCAGATGGCATGAGGGGGGTCTGAGGAGAACTGGTACCTCCTCACGAGCTCAAGGATTCTTGCATTGTATAGGCCTTTCTTAGTGAATCTAGCTCTATCCTCTGTTTAGGAGCTGCAGATTCTGTCCCTGGATGCTGTCTCGAATGTCCTGTCCTTCATGTTCTGTCCCCTGGCACCACAAACTAAGTTTTCTGCTTGACTCTGATGACCCTAAACTACTCCTCACCTGGCACCAGGCCTGTCCTGTGGCTCCTTAAAGGTTCTCCCCTAGGGTCTCCTCACCTGCACTCCTGTAAAGACTCTGATCAGCTGTGACCAGCTATGATCAGATGTGACCTGCTGTGACTGACTGTAACCCATTCTCAAGGCTGTGACCAGCTATGATAAACTGTAACTAGTTATAGATCAGTTGTGACTAGCTGTGACTGGCTGTGACAAACAGTGACTAGTTATGACCAACTGTGACTGGCTGTGACCCATTTCAGTGGCAGGTGATTGGACCCCTCTGAAGTCACTATGGGCAGAGCCACTGCCAGGGACATGAGACCTGGTATCACTCTTGTGCTTTCTGAGCAGGGACACTCTGAGGGGTCACAGACCAGTCAAGAAAGCCCTCAGAGTGTCATAGATGCAGTTGGATTGGTCCAAGGAGTCACAGATACAGCTGGGATAGTCTTAAAGAGTCACAGGTACAGTATGAATAACCCTGAAGGGGTCACAGATGCAGTCGGGACTATCCAGAAAGTCATAGACATAGCCAGAATGGTCCAAGAGATCACAGATATAGCTGGGGAAGGCCTGAGAGGTCACAGATGCAGCCAGGACAGTCTGAGGGTGTCACAAATGCATCCAGGACGGTCCTGAGAGTGTCACAAACTCAGCTGGATGGTCCAAGGTCTCAGGGCTCTTGCTGCTTCAGCATGTCCTACCCATGAGGCTCATGGCCACATCCTCTGGGTGTGGAAAGGGAGGTGAGCCTGGTCCTGCTCATCTATCCTCACTCCCGCATGTGCTTCCTGTCCTAGGGTCAGTAACCACGGACACATGAACACAGTCTCCTGTACACAAGATGTGTGCAGGTGCTCACAGTCTCACTTATGCACATATAATCACATGCACACTAAGACTGGCTCCACCCTCCTCTTCTTGGTGGCCTCTGTTGTCTGAGGCCCAAGTCAGACCTTCCTGCCTATGGGGAGTCTGTGTAGGCTCCAGTAGCCTGAGGGCTCTAGGAACCCAGTGTGATCTGGGATGAGGGGAGCCACCTCTGAAGGACCCAGGATCAAGAAGTTCAGATTTCAGCATCTATGACCTATATCCAAGCTGAGAGCTGTGCCCTGGGGTCAGCTCTAGGATTCCCAATGCCGAAAACCCCGAACCCAGGCTGCCTTCACTCTGGGAGCAGAACTTGGGAAAGCATTGGTCAGTACCACGGACAGCGGCATGCAGCCAGATGGGGTCCAGGAACAGACAAGGAGCGTGTTTGGCTTTCTGGTCGTTTCCCAGGATAGCCTGGAGAATTGCTGCCTAATGCAGAGACACAGATATGCAGAGACAAGGCAGCACCTTCAGCTTTGCGACAAAAACCCCAATGTGCATCCTGTGAGGGTACTGGAGTTCTGGAAATGGGGAGCACAACCTCAGTGCACAAGTAAATACCCTGCTAAAGCCGGGCTGAGCACTGTGGGCACAGTGGTCAGCAGAGTTATCAGCAGGACCACGACCCAGAGCATTGGAGGGAGCCAGGGCTCAGGGCTTGATGGCAGCACTGTGCTGAGTGGTGCACAGGGCAAAGCCTGGTCACTTGTCAATGGGGTGCCAGACTGGAGAAATGCACAGCTGCAGGCAGGAGGCCAGGTGGGCACTGCTGAGTCAGGCCCACCCCTTTCCCTGGGCACCTGGGAGCTGTATTAGTCAGGCCAGCAGAAGAACCTGGGTGGGTGGCCAGATAGATGATGGACAGACAAATGACAGTGTATAGAGAAAGACATAATGTCTGAATTGCAGGTGGGCAGAGAGACAGAGATGGCAGACGGATGAGGGAGAAGAGATTAATACTAAATGGTGAATGAGACAGACCATTGACAGATGGGCGGACACACAGACAGACAGGGCATAGCTGAGTGTCTGCCTGCCAGGTTCCAACAGGCATGAGGTGTGTGAGCTGAACAAATGAGATCCCACCTTGCTCCTGCTGTGTGGAGATTGAGGAGGATGTGGTGCTGATTGGTCAGTACTGAAGATGGAGCAGGGCCAGGACAGAGCAGAAGGTGGTGAGGACACTGAGGTTCTCTTTTGACTCAGTGTCCTGGGGCATGGCCAAGACTGCATGACTAAGATTCCCCTTCAAGGCCTTTGCCAGCTTGTGACAGCTGAGACCTCTATTCAGGGCCAGAACCTGGGAGCTGCTAGGTAGATGCCATGGGGACATGCAGGGACAAGGGCACCCACTGGCAGCAGGGCCCCATTATGCCTCTTTGGGAATGACGAGGAGATACTCCTCAGCAAGTGTGGGGAACAGTGCCTGCAACCCTTGACTCTCTGACCCATCCTGCTTGCATCAGCTCCTGGTGCTCAGTAAATATTTATCATCTGAAATTGAATCCTGAGTTGCTCTAAATGATTTAGGACACAGGGACCTCACGGCAGCCAGGGCTGAAAATTGAGGTTGGGCTGTGAGAAATTGGGGTGTCTTCTTCTGGGAGCCCCAAGTCCCTGATGAAGTCACCCCTGTAGTCTGTGTGGATTCACAGAGGAGTAGGTGAGTCTGATGATCCTCAGGTCCCTGCCCATCCTCACAGCCAGCCCCGAGAGAGCAGCTTCCTGACCACACATCAGCATGGGGATGTGGTTGAGCTTATGTGTGGATGTACACACAGTGGTGGATGATAGAGACCTGCTCTTGAAGAGGGCTCACCACATGCAGGATGTGACCACAAAGTCTGTCTAAGGGTGAGTGGGACCAGTGCTGCCAAGCTAGCTGGCTGGCTGTTCACCTGTCTGTCTGCAGAGTACAGGTGGGTTGAGAGCTGTCATTTGCCTGTCTGTCCATCTACCTACATGTCATCATAGCAGTGCATACTGGGAACTGTTTATCCATCTGTATGTACACATGTCTGCAGAGTGAACAGTCCGCCCAACTGCTTCTTCATCTATGCATCTGTCTGTCTGTCCTTGTACCTACCTGTCATCAGAGCAGCAGCATACTGGGAGCTGTCTATCCATCTGTCTGTATGTTTGTCCATCTACCTGTCTACAGAGTGAGGAGGACTGTAATCTTCCCATCCATCTGTCTGTCCACATGTCTTCAGACTGAGGAGAACAGGAGCTATCTGTCCATCTGTCTGTTTATCTATCTGGCATGGGAGCCATGTGAATCCCACTGGGTTGTGTATATACTTCTCATGAATCTTGCTGGGGTCCCGCAGGGCTGTAAGATGCTCTGCCCACAACTCCAGGTCACAGAGCAGTCCCAATGTTAAGTCCCACATGGGGCGGGGCTCACTACCCCCTCCTAGACGGCTGGGGCCAGAACCCGAACCCAGACACCAGCAGGCTGAGCCCCATGTCCAATCTCTCCAAACAGGATATGCCTGAGCTGAGACCTAAGGCTGCCTTCCCAGTAGCTGGTCCCAGCCAAGCCATCCTGGGTGCTGAGGAGTGTGGCATGGGAGGCCCCTTCTCCTCAGCAGCCCCAGCTGGTCCATTTCCCACCGCCACCCCCCCCCCCAGCCGCCAGTGGCCCCATCTGCAGGGCTCTGGCGCCACGCTCCCACAGCCTGCTGGCAAGGACCCTGCTTTCTGTGGGGAGACGCTTTTGTTCTCAAGCTTTTGCCTTTTCCCTCTCTTCTCTTTTCTGCTTAAACAAAAACAAAGGAATTTTAAATGAGCCAATTCATTGCTTACAAAGATGGGCTTCTTCATATCTGTGAGGTTCATATCTGTGAGAGGGTCCATCGGAACCTGCCATTTCAGAGACCATCACCTGCGAGCTTGGAGAACTTGAGGCACATGCACATGTGTGTGTAACACAGGAGGCCTGCACACATGTGTGCTCGCCCATGCATATACATGTAGTGCTGGCTGGAAGGGGCAGGACTGACTTCACGGCCTCCTATGGGGAGGAGGGTGGGTGGTTCCTGGCCTGTCTATAATGCATATGGTACACACATCATGAGCACACACTATATACATAACATAGGTATGCATGCATGTCACACAAGACACACAGGCATAGGTGCACAGCACAGGTGGCTGCATGGCATGCATATGTAAACATATGTGGTAACATACATATAATGTGTGTCCCTGTGCATATTCATACAGTACACTTACACATGTGCACATATATATGGTTGATTCCCTTGGTTGGCTGTGTTAAGGTTGTATGTGATCTGGGAATGGTGCTGGTTCATTTCTCTGTTTCTCCTTGAGTTTTGTTCTCATAAAAACTGGAAAGGGAAAAAAAAAAAAGATTTGTTGCACTTCCGGCTGCCTGGACAGGCCCAATAGACTGCAGGTGGCTGGCGGGAGGGCTGGGGGAGGGGGGAGGAAGTGGTCTCTTTCAGTCTCCTTCTCCCTCTTATGCTCTCTGTCTCTGTCTCTCTCTGTCTTGCTCTTTCTTTCTCTCTCTGTCTCTGTGTCTCTCTGCCTCTCTGTTTCTCTCTGTGAGTCTTTCCCTGGGTGCACATTACAAAGAACTGGGAAGAGCAAGATGAGGAACAGGAGGAGGAGGAGCAGGAGGAGGAGGAGAAGCAGGAGGAAGAGCAGGAGGGACTGTTGTGTGTGGGGAGAGTGTCCTGTCCTGGATTCAGGCCCATATGGGCCTCAGGCCTCATCTACTCACACAGCAGAAGGGAAGGAGATAGGTCCTAGAGGTGAGCAGAAGCTTGGGGTACCCTACACCCCCACTCTGGAACAGGCAGATGGGCATCTGTCTGGTCTTTCCACAGGGGTGGGGGGATCCAGGAAGAATGGAGACAGCCCAGCCCCCTCTCATCAAAGCCCCATGAATATGCAAAGAAGGTCTAATTGCCCTCTTCAAATACGACTCATTCTGCATTTACAAGCAGAATGACAAACCTTTCCTCTTATTATATTTGTAAGCATCGCTCCTCCGACAAAGAAAATCAACCCTATTTGTATCAGCTGCTGTGCCTGTCCCTGCTCTGCCCTGCCCTCCCCTCTGCTGAGCCTACCCTGGGAAACACTCTTGCAGGCCCCAGAATCTGGTCTCAAGATGCACCTGGCTACAAGGCCTATGTGGGCATTTATGTGGATGTGCCTGCTCTGTGCCAGCCCTTGCCCAGCTGGTCCTGACCTTTCCTGTGGGGAGCCTGAACCCCAGCTTCAATTTATGTGCTGAAGCTTCCTGTAGTGACCCTGACCCCACCTTTCTGTGCTGGAGGAACCCAGAGCTTGGCTGCCCAGTGCCCCTGTCCTAGGCTGCCCAGACCTTACAGGGCTTCTGTCCCAGTGCTAAGCTCCATGCCAACTTCTGGGGCAGCAGTGAAACCCTCACAACTGTGGGGAAGGTGACTTCAGAAATTACCTAAGTGGGGGCCTGGACTGATGGGGAGCCACATTCTGGAGTGTCTCATACCCGAAGTGTCCAACAATTTGGAGTGTCACACATTATGGAATGTCCCCTGTCCTGGAATGTCCCCTGTCCTAGAGCACCCCATGTGTGGTAGCACCCCATGCACTCCTATGTGTGGGAGTGCCACATGTATGAGAGCATTCTCCCATGTGTGGGAGAACTCCATGTACTGGAGGACCCCATGGGAGGAACCATCCATTGTGTGTGGGAACACCTCATGTATGAGAGTACCCAATGTACAGGAGCACTCCATCCCAATATGCTCTAATACTCATGCTCTGACAGAGCGTTGGTCACTGCTGGGCCTCAGTCTTGAGGTTGATGGAACTGGTCTAGGCTGCTGCCCCCTGGGGCATAGGCAGGGTGAGGAAAGGGTAGGGGTTCCCGCTTTCCCAGGATCATTTGGGTTCCGGAGTTCATCTTGCTAGGATGGGGTATGGGAGAGAGGGGCAGGAGAGGGGACACGTGGTGGGTGCCCATCCCAGAAAGGCATGTGCCCTGTGGAGTACTGGAAGGGTTGCTGCTGGTCCTGGGCATCCTTTCTCCCACAGCCACCTGCTCATGGCCACCAGGTGGCACCTCCCTTCAGTCTGTCCTCTCTGGAGGTCTCTGGATCCTTCCAGAAGCAGAGAGAGGCTCCTTAGCACCACACTGAGGTGAGAGTCTAATATCCCTCACTCAAACTTAGGTTAGCCCCAGGGCACTGCCAACCCCACAGCTGCTGACCATCAACCCACCATGGATGACCCACGGCCAACCCATGATTGACCTACAGCCAGCTGAGATGGACAGGGTCCCCCGACCCCATTCTCATCCTGCTCCATTGGCCCATCAGAAGTACCAGGACAGCAGCACGGGTCTGAGGTCTGAGAGCTGTGACAGTTCCCTGTCCTGACCAGTAAGTAGTGTGGGATCTGATATCTGGGCCAGTGTCCAGGCTCTGGAACATTCTCAGGCACCAGGCTCTGCCCAGCTTTTGGTTCCTGGAGACTTATGACCATAATTAGGGCTCCCACATCAATCTGGGGTTCCACTGATTTTATGAGGTGGGTGCTTTCTCTGAGCCCTGGGCATACCCTGCTGGATAGAATTGACTTCAATTAAAGGGCAAGCCAGCATTGAGGAGGATTGGGGGGCTTCAAGTGCTCTCACAGTTCCCTGGACTTCAGCTGCCCATGAGCACAGCCTAACCTCTGCCCCCAAAAGATAGTGATGCCATCCTTCAGGGCTGGACCCTCCTACATCTGGGAACCTTTGTATTAATCAGGCCTCAAACTCCAAAGCCAGGACACTGGAGAGACATGAGTCTAGAAGCAAATGCTGATGAAGGAAATAATTCACACACTAAAGAGGATGAAATGGGTTCAGGAATCCCAGCAAGCCTTCTGCTCCTAAGAAGCAGGCAGCTTAGTAAGGAAGTCTGGAAACCCAAGAGAGTGTTTTTCTGAAACCCAGGATATTTATTGGGAGGAATAAGACCACACCCTGGGGTGAAGAACAAGTGGTCTAAACACCAATTCAAGGTGCTACATTCAAAGATGTTTCCAACCAATGAATAATAAGGTGCATATTGAATGAGATGGCATCTGGTTAATCCTACGCCCCTGCAGTGTCTTCCATGGTCACATCTTCTCACAGTAACAACCCATTGTCAGAGGCTGCCACCTACCAGAGGCTGAGCAAGCACAACTCTGACAAGAGAAGTTTTTTCTAGAGACTGGCTTTAATGGGGGAACAGGCAGGGTAGGGAAGCCAGAGGCCTTACAGCCAAACCAAGCCAACCCCTCGGCAAAGAGAGAGAGATAGAGAGAGAAAGAGAGAGAGAGTGAGAGATGGGATCAAGGCAATGATTCAGTCAGATAGAGGACTAGGAAAGAGGGATAATGAAGAGAAGTAACAGGGCAGTACAACCAGGAGAAACAGCCAGCCAGCAGCAGCAGCAGCAGCTCCCTCCCCCCAATTTGAGCTGGGGGTTTACAAACCCCTGGGCATCTGCCACTAAATGACAATTACCAGGAGAAATTTTAAAGGGACAGACTCCTTTTATAGCAGTTATGGCAGTATAACCCAAGACCCATGTCCCCCACTGACAGACATCCCATGTCCCCTGCACACTAACATGTTCAATCACACTAACAGACACCCCATGTTCCTCCACACTAACAGATACCCTGCTGGCAGCTGATAGAAGCTTTTGCTCCCTAGGGAATACCATGTCACTGTCCCCAAAGGAGTCACACTGCATGGGGACACTTCTGAGCTTCTATTCCTGAAGGGCAGCTCTTCCCTCATAACTGTGCTGATAAGTTTAGAATAATGGTCTTGGTGGTGGTGGTGGTGGTGATGGACGATGGTAGTGATGATGGTGATAGTAATTGTGAAGGAGATGGTGGTGGTGGTAGTGATTGAGAGTGGTAATGATGGTCAAGATGGTGGTGGTGTTGGTGATGGTGATAGTGGTAGTGATGTAATAACCAGTGATGGTAATGACAGGACATAAGCTGAGGTGTGCACCGCTAATTCCATTTGTTCAACCCTTCTATACACACATGTGAATCCATGTTCAACCGTTTCTATACACATGTGACCCCAACAGGGGTCAGGGCAGCTTTGAGCCTATCTATTCTCCTGGCCCAAAACTTGGGCTTGGGAACAACTGTGTATTGGGCTTGTGTAAGTATGACCCCTGAGGCATGTGCAAGTATAACTTTGTGAGGTGTGTGCAAGTATGACCTTGTGAGGTACGTGCAAGCCTAGCCCTGTGAGGTAATGACATTTCTGTCAAGGAAGTGTCCACTGAGACTACACAGCATGATGGGGCATAAAGAAAGCTCCCAGCACTGGCCTCAGCTCCTCATGATCCTAGCTTTCACCAATGGCTCCTCCTGATAAAGAGGACTTGGACCCCCTCAGTGCTCACATCCAGGCCTGCTCCAACACTTCCTTCAGGGACAGGGTGAGTAGGTCTGTGTCCTACCAGCTAAAGTTCCACACCCTGCTGCTGTGAGCTGCCCTGGAGAAGTGCAGGCCCAGCAGGACATGACCCTGTCAGAGTTCTCACAAGCAAGCCCTACCCTGTGCTTTGCTCCCTCCCCAGCCTTGTCTCTGGGTGGGATCAGAAGCCTATTGTCCTTGACCTCCCTGCCTCCCAGCTGCCCAGTCTGCCCCTTTCCTGCCTCTGTCTGAGACCCCAGGTAGAAACTCTGGAGTTTCTCCAGAGTATCTCTGGACTTGTACTGGCCAGGGCAGATGGATGGAGATTCTGTTCCATGTACCCAATGAACTCTGGGGTATCTCCTGATCTCTCTGGGCTGGAAAGATCTCCAGAACACCCATGGCTGCATAGTCCCCTTCCCAGCCACTCACTCACATCAGCTCTTGGTCATTGGAGTCCCAAGGCTGCAGGGCCTTGATTCTCAGGGTTCCCAAACCCAAGAACTAGCACAATTGCTGGCCTGAGGGGTCAATCCCAGCCTGCTTCAGCCAATCCTGGAGTGGGAGTAAAGGGTTGTCCTGGAGTATCAGGCAGTTGCAGCACCCTTGCCAGTGTCTCTGGGATCCGAACCCTGCTGGCCTTTCCTCTATGTGCTGGAAGGGCAGGGCCCAGAGGTTGGGACCAAGCAGCTCTACATCGCAGAGTCTGATGTGAACAGCGGGGCCTACATCCCCATAGCTACAGCTGCTCTCCTACTTCCCTCCTATTGCTCTCCCCCCCTCCTATTCTCTCTGTCTCCTCCTCCCTCTGTCACCGTCTCACCCCTCCTGCTGTCCCAACCTTACCCGCCTGCTGTCCCTGTCTCACCCCTCCTACTCTCTCCACTTCACCCCCCTGCTCTTCCTGCTTTGTCCTTCCTGCCCTCTATTCTTCACCCTTCCTGCTCTCCCTTCTCTTTACTCCTCCCCTAGACTTATCCTGAAATTGGAAGACCTGGATCACAATGTATTTGCTGACTGGGGCTGGATCGATTGGGAGGAGTTGAGTGCAGTTGCGAGTCTCCTTTGAGGCTCTACACCCCACTGGGACCTGCACTCATGTTTTATTCAGCTCTTTCCCCCATGCAAATGTGCAGGTGCCTGACGGCACACGGGGCACATCACCACACACGCACACACACTTGCTCCTCACATACATACGCAGGGCTCATCACCGTACATGCACACATGCTCATTCCTCACACATGTACCTGGGATGCACCACCACACACATACATGTTTATTCATCACACATGCATGCAGGGCACATCACTTCATATGCAAGCCCACTTCCCATACATGCACACATGGTTGTCTCTCACACATGCACACTTCACATGCATACACACACACACTTGCTCCCACACTTCCAGAGCAGGTCACATGGTATCTATGTCTGGACGTGGGAGTCACTGCATGCTCTGAGGGACTTCCTGGGCAAGCCTGGAGACAGCCAGGAGGCAGTCTGTAGGCCAGGGGTCTCAAACTCAATTTACCTGGGGGCCACAGGAGGCAAAGTTAGGGTGATCCTTGAGTGCAAAGTCAGTAGTAAGCCTTGAACATTGGGGGGTGTGACCCAAACAACTAAAACAAAACAAAACAAAACAAAAAAAGATTCCTCTAGGGCAGGGCCACAAAATGTTGTACGGAGGGCCGCAAGTTTAGGCTGAGATCAGGGTTCCCACTAGGCAGCAGGACCCCTACAGTGTCCCAGCCTGAGAGCGAAAGAACTTGACTCTGACCAAACCTAGAGAGAAAACTCAGCCTGGGAGCCACTCCTAGCCCCAGCTGTGGCAGTGACCAGCTGCCCTGAGTGGATGCAGCATCCCTACAAGGAAGCAGAAAGGCCTTGCACACTGTGGAGAGAGGTAGGCAGGGAACTGGGCACTTGGGTACCAAAAAATTGGGACACGTGTTCAGACTCTGGGTCCCTTGGAATCGTCCCTCAGAATCAGGTGAGAAGCTTGTAATTAAGCACTACCTCGAGCATGTCCTCCATGCCAGCCAGGCTTAAAATGTCCCCCTTCTTCTGAGGTGCCCCCATCTGTGTCCTAGACCTGTTGCTCCCCATGACTCACAACATGCAAAGGGTATGGGGGGAATCTCATCAGCTCAGTGTCACCTTCCCCTGGATGCGTTTCTTACAGTCTCTGATCACCAGTTCTGTAGAGAGCCCAGGATCCCTGGGCACAGGGTGAAGACTGGACCGTGTGGGGCTGGAGAGATAGCATAGAGGTAAGGCATTTGCCTTGCATGCAGAAGGTCGATGATTCGAATCCCGGCATCCCATATGGTCCCCTGAGCCTGCCAGGAGCAATTTCTGAACATAGAGCCAGGTGTGACCCAAAAACCAAAACAAACAAACAAACAACCCCACCAGACTGGACCATGTAATAGAAGTATGGACTGAAGTGTCAAGCCCATTCCCATGGTGAATAGGCACAGCCACAGTGTGACAGAGATGGGCCAGACAGCATGGGGACAGCCTCAGTCCTTCAACGCTCTGAAGTGCCCCCCAACAACTCAAATCTGGGACCTCAAAACAAGTACAGGGCCCAGGAGACACTCCTGATACACTGGGGCAGCTAACCTGAGCAGGATGTCCCAGTGCTTGGACCCAGCAGTGCCTGGAAGGACCCTCTACAGTGGTAGGAATGAGGCCAGGAGCTGTCAGAGTAGCAAACCTGTCTGCTTGCTTTGCTGCTCTGGCTGGTCCCTCCTGTGCTGGGCCAGGGCCTCTCTGCTGGGGCTCTCAATGCGTAGTGTCAGCTCTCCAGGCTCCAGGCTCTGACACTGCATTTGATTGATGCTTTTTAAAGTGGAGTTGGTCTCTGAAATGTGTGTCACCCTCATATCTGAGCCCCGAGCTAACCCCCAGGCCACCATCTGCTGGGTTGTTCTTTCAACGACCCCTCTAAGGCTTGGGTGCTCCCATAGGGCTGATTCTGCAAGAGGAAAAGGCCTTTAGCAGGCCCTAAAGCTACTGCTGGGAGGGTCAGGAGCTGAGCTCAGCTGCCTATGGGCTCAAAATGCTCAAGTGTCAGACCTGGCAGGACTAATACCATGTTACTCACCACTACAGAGCGCTTCCAGTTCTCCTGTGGACTCTGCTGTGCTCCCAGCATGGTGATCATCCTCCTACAGGAGGGGACAGCCTTGCCCACAGACAGGCCTTCTCTCCCATTCTCTCTGGTTCTTTCCCTTTCTCTTCTGTTCTCGCCCATCTTCTCCAGCTCTCTCCCAGCTCTTCCTTTCTCTCTCATTCTCTCGTTTTCTCCCATCTTCTCCTGTGTCTGTGACCTCACAGAACTCCCATCCCTGGAGTCCAAGGAGGCGCTAATTTATGGCCGTGATGAGCAATAAAGCAATAACCGTAATCGAACGGTGCCCAGTCCTTGTTTAGGGGCATTTACGGTTATGTATTAAAACCATAAATACTTCCAGCAGCTTCTAAATGAGTCCATAGAAAATGAAAGATAAGATCGCCAGCTTCCAAAAGTGCTTTTCGGGCAGAAATCTGAGCCCGACCCTGTGGTCTGCAAATACCCGTGTTCATGTGGAGCCCTGCAAGGATGTGGGCAAAAATTCAGGTCCCAGATCGGCAGAGAGTCTCAGCTCTGTTCCAGTTCAGCTCACACTTCCTGTTAGGTTCTCTCTGAGAAGTGCTCACACCTCAGCCCCGCTCCCCTCCCCTTTTCCTTCCCCTTTCTTCCCTTGCCCCTTCTTCTCCCTTCTCTGACCTCCCCTTCCCTCTCTCTCCCCTGTCCCCTTCATCATCCTCTTCCTACCCTCCCCACCCATGCATGGGCAAAAGTGAGTGCAGGGCAGTGGGACAGCCATACAACAGGTCTCTCTACCGGTGAATCCAGCTTTGTTTTGTTTTATGTTTAGAGCCACAGCCAGCAATACTCAGAGGTTACTCCTGACTCTAGCTCAGGAATCAATCCTGGCAGTCTCAGAGGACCCCATAGGGTGCCAGGGATCAAACCTGAGCCAGCCATGTGCACAGCAAATACCATCCTGCTGTGCTATTACGGGGACCCCAGCATAACCAGCTTTAATGTCTATTATTTCCATCAGGATGAAACTGGGCTTGGAGAAGGTCCAATCACAGCACAAACCCCGGGTGTGATCCTACCACTGCAGAGCCCCTAGGTACTGCTAGCTGTAGAATGTCTGTCCAATTTTGACAAAGGGAGGCTCCCAGGACAGAGTCTCAGAGGGAAGGATGGTGGCAAGTACCTGGGCCTGCAGAACACCTGCTCCCCACCAATTCCCTGCAGAATCAGTACATGGGATCCCACTCACCCTGGAAGTCTAAGAAGTCACGAGGAGGCCTGGGCTCAAGGGCAGCACAGGGAAGACAGAGGAGCTAAGCAAATTCCAAAGAGAGATGCTTGAAGTGGAAACTCTTTTTTGTGTTTTTTTGGGTCACACCCAGCAGTGCTCAGGGGTTACTCCTGGCTCCATGCTCAGAAATTGCTCCTGGCAGGCACGGGGGACCATATGGGGCACCGGGATTCGAACCAATGACCTTTTGCATGAAAGGCAAACACCTTACCTCCATGCTATCTCCCGGGCCCCTGAAGTGGAAACTCTTGAAGTGGAAACTGTTGAGTTGGGCCAGTGGAGAGAATGTTAGAAATGACACTGTGGGCTCAGAGGGAACCCCAAGAGCTCAGTGAACCAGAATCTCCCACAGAGGAAGAGACAGGGAGGCACAGACATGATCCAGGAAAGAAGGGACCAAACTTTCCCTCTCCTCCAACAGACCAAGGAACCCAAAAGAAGTGAAAGTGATATAGTTGCCAGGAAACTGCGCAGACATGAGGCGCAGACTAGCTTCAGGCCAGCCGTAAAGAGCAGTTTTCATCGGAAGGCAGCGAGATTGCAGGATAAGGGAAGACAGAAGGAGAAGGTGTGTACAGATGAATGAGAATAAGAGAGAAATAACTCATCCTTCCAGGAATAATGAAATCCAGAAGACAATGCAGTGACATCTTTCAAGGACTGAAAAGATAATTTGTCAACAGAGAAATCTCTGCCCGGAGGGAAAAAAAATGACAAGTTTGAAGGGAAGAAAAAAAAAAACGCTCTTACCAAAGCTGAAGGTAGTTATCTCTAGCAAGACGCTGCTCAAGGGGAAGCCAAGCAGCTGTCTGCAATTATGTGGCGATTGATGGGGTGTGTGTGAAGCGGTGCTGAGAGGAAAACAGGCACTTGGATGGGTTCTGTGGGACAGGGGTAGGCGTCTCAGACCCCATCCAGACAAGACTTTGGCTCCAGAGATCAAGAAAGGCGATGCCCAAAGAAACAAGACAACCAGAAGAGAAAATAATAAAAAGAAGGGTAGAAATTCATGACACTAAAGCAGAAAAAAAGCCCAAACATGACCACTCCATGACCACTCCAGTATATGACACCTAGCCAGGTGGACTAAAATGAACAGGGAGAGAATTTGGGTCACCTGGACCAAGAGAGAAGGAGCCCTGTTCATTTGCCCCAGCACCATAAAAAGCTGCAAGGTAACATTCTAAGGAGATGCATTTGGCTGCTGAGATGATGTGGACACATTATTTGAAAGGTACATGCCGCCAAGACTCATCAATAATAACGCACGTTACTGAAATGTATGTCACTTAGGATAAAGACGTTGAGTTGGTACTGAAAAATCTCCTGCAAAGAGAATTTAAGACACAGATAGATTCATAGTGACATTTATCAAAGTTCATGAAAAAATAAATGACATCCACGCTGCACAGATTCTTCCAGAACATTGAAGAAAAGCGATTGCTCCCAACACAGGGTCTGATGGCACATTTCCCTCAGAGCAAACCAGGAAAAACATGCTTAAGAGCTGAAATTCTCTATGCATCTTGAACTTAGATTCACAAGCCGCCTTTGCCAAGTAAAATAAAATTAAAATGATAAACCTTGGCCAACTTGGGTTCTCTGGCAATTGCAAAGTTGGTTAAATATTCGAAAATCAATTAGCGTCATTAGCGTAATTCACTGTATTAACAAAGTACAAAAGAGGAAACCATGAGCGTCTCCAGAGAGATGAAAAAGCTCTTGAGGAAATCATCATCCATCCCCGGCAATATCTCTTGGCAAATCTGGGAAATAAAGAATATTCTGCATTTGATAAAGCACACTGTAAAGCACCATAAATAGGAGATAACCGATATCAAATAGAGTGTGGCAGAGTGATGCTTCATCTAGAGAGCCAGTCCCCAAGAGTTCTTCAACCTCGCCCTAGACACTAGATCAGAGCAATAAGAAAAGAGGGGATGAGATCAGAGCTCGATGAAAAAAGGAGGCACTGCCCTTCACTGTTGTTCATCAACATGAAAGTTTCCGGAGACTCTAGTGAGCAAAGCTGGGTAGCTTTGAGTTCACACACAGATGCGTCAGAGAAATGTGAGCAAAGATATGGAAGACACTACAATGAAAATGACAGACATGGATTATTAAAATAAATAGATAATTATGTGGAATGAGCAGAAGAATTTAAGGTGTCGAGTCCCCAAATTAATCCGTTGGTCCAATGCAGTTCAATTTGTTTGAAGGAGTGTTGAGTCACACCAGCAGTGCTCAGGGCTTATTCCTGGCTCTGTGCTCAGGGATCACTGCTGGCAGTGCCTAGAAGACCATACTTTAGGGGGAAATTGAACCTGGGTTGGCTGTGCGCAAGGCAAGCACTTTACATGATATCTTTCTCTCTCTCTCTCTCTCTCTCTCTCTCTCTCTCTCTCTCATCCCACAGGTAATTTTTCTCTCTCTAAAATGTTAAAGCAACACTAACCAAAAACATGAGAGATTATAGAGAGGTTTAAGTAGTGATCTTGTACATCGTTAACCTAGATTCAATCCTTGGCACTGCATGTGATCCCTTAAGCAATTACAGGAGTGATCACTGAGCACAGAGCCAGGAGTAAGCCCAGATCACAGCCAAGTGAGGCCCAACCTCTCCACCTTACAGATAAACTAAATTTTAAAAGCAGATTCTGAAAGTTAAGCATGCATGGGATAGACCTAGAATAGTAAAGGAACAGTATGAAAGAACTAAACCATTCGAAAATAATACGCAAACCCAAACCAATATTGATAGCCAAGCTAGAACAATCGATTTTGAATGACTTGACAGAAACAGAGACTTACTCAATAGAACATAATAGAAAATTGAGTAATAGGCCCACACTTACGTAGTCGATTGGTTTTCAACACAGCAGCGGAGGTAATGTGAATGAGAAGGAACCTTTTCTAGTCTGTATGATCAGTGGGGAGTCAGACAAACAGACTTTGACCCAACCCTCTCGCACATATGAACACAAACTCAGTTCAGACTCAGAGCACTGTGAAAGGGAAGGTAAAAGATCTTCTAGAAGAAGAAAATCTTGAAACTGTTTCTTTTCTTTCCTTCTTAGTTTTTGGTTTTTGGGGTCACACTTGGCAGTGCTTAGGGCTCATTCCTAGCTCTGGGCTTACGGCTCATTCTTGGTTCTGTCCTCAGACTAACTCTTGTTTTTTTTTGTGTGTGTTCAGGTCTTACTCCTTGTTCTGTGCTCAGGGTGTTGTATTTTAAACCCCAATCACTGTGTGCAAGGCAAGTGCTTTCCCTACTGTCCTTTCCCTCTTGCTCCCACCACTATTTCTTGAGCCTCAGGAAGTATAATGCATCAGTGTAAGAAGTCCAGTAACTTGAACTTCATCAGACTGTTTCTAGTTGCTCTTCCAAGCACACACACATTCCTCAAATAAAGGATCAAGCTGCATTCTTGGAGAAAACAATTCCAAGATAGTGCCTGCCAAAGGATTGAGATTCCAAAGACAGGCAGGTATTTGATCCCAGGGGGCAGGACACAGCAAGGAACCAAGGGCAGCTCTGGGTTGACTAGAACAGTGCAATTCCCAGAAGGCTGGAAGGCAAGCTAGGCCTTGGCCTCACCTGGATGGGAGACTCCCAGTATTACAATCTCCCTGCTCAACACAGTCAGCCCAGCCCATATGGGGAGGGTCTCCATGGTCCAAGGCAGGTGGATCGTGGCTTATGTGTGCACATGAAGCCCCATGTGGGCAACTTCCATAACAAGCTTATACCAAGCTTGGACAAAGCTGCACCATGACTCTGGCCTCCATACCTGGGCCCCCCCCAAAACTCCATTTTCTGTGCCATGCAAATGCCATGAGCGGCAGTGGGAACATGCACTAACATGCATGTCACATGCAGCTTAAGAAAACTGCAGCATCCAAAAGAAAAAAAAGTTTAGGGGGCCTGGGAGATAGCATGGAGGTAAGGCGTTTGCCTTTCATGCAAAAAGGTCATCGGTTCAAATCCTGGTGCCCCATATGGTCCCCCGTGCCTGCCAGGAGCAATTTCTGAGCATGGAGCCAGGAGTAACCCCTGAGCGCTGCCGGGTGTGACCCAAAAACCAAAAAAGAAAAAAAAAAGAAAACTGCAGCATGTCTGGGAAGACCCCAAGATACCATATCTGATCCCATAGTCACAAAAAGATAAACAAAGAGCAAATCAAGCGGTATGAGTTGTGTAATTTCAGTAAACTGATAATAATTCTTACACAACATATCTGGAAAACAAAGCAATCAGAAAGGAGAAGCATCCAGATCACCTCACTGACAATCCTGTCTAGTTAGGCTAGGCTGATGGAACAAAGGGCTTGAGTGCATGTTCCTCCCTCCTGTGGGATCCTA
Organism: Crocidura indochinensis; assembly: GCA_004027635.1. NCBI lineage: Eukaryota > Metazoa > Chordata > Mammalia > Eulipotyphla > Soricidae > Crocidura > Crocidura indochinensis. The sequence goes on from PVKC010001545.1 coordinate 45,447, forward strand.
GATTCAGCCTAACCAACACAGAGCCCTGGGCATTTCCAGGAGTGACCCTCCAACAATATGTAATTCTGTATGTGGCCATAAAATAAAGCCTAAATGTAGCAAGGAGACTAGAAGATAATGATACCAAGAGACTTGAAAATAGGCAAGACATAGATGGGAAATGTGAGCATGGCAGACAGGATCAGTCGTGGTTCAAGATTCAAACTTGTAATAAAGAGATTCTCACTGAAAAGGTGCCTGGCCTTTTATGGCTGCACTGGTAAATTTGGTGAAACACTAAAGAATAATGACCACCATGATCAATTTCAAGAATATATGAAGAATATGACCGATTTCTACAAACTCTGACAAGGCAAAGAGCAGTGAGGTTTTCTAAGTCCTTCAAAAGGATGAAACCAGAGCAGGTCTGATTCTCTGTGACATCACAGGGAAGGCCCAGGCAGGCAGGCATTGTTAGGGGCACAGGTAGGGGATTATTTATACACCATTAGCACGGTACTACCCAGCAGTCAATGAAGAAGATAATCAATTCCTAGCTAGTGGATTTATACTGGGGAGGGGGGCAAAGTTGACATTACATTAGAAAAATCAATCAGTGTAATACATAATATTAACAGACCAGGGAAGAAAAACCCACATGCTATTGCAGGAGATGGGAGGAGATTGGACAGGATTCAATCTCCATTTATTATGATGATGCCGAGTAAACCCAGGCTAGGAGGCGGCTTGTCAAGCTGTCAGCAGCTCTCTGGCAGGCACCTTTTACTAAGCTGCTGCTCTGTGCTGAGACTCGATTTCCCTCTGTGGGCAGGAGCACCCAGTTGCCCAATACTAGCCCCTGAAGCACAAGGCACAAGGAAGAATCCAACAGGCAGCCTCGGCATCCACACTGCAAAAAGTACTCTGCTGAGAAGGCTACAGCATTGATGGAGGGTCACGGCACTGCCGGTTCTCTTCACTGTTATCTCGATATGCCACAAAATCTGAGTTAAAAACGCAGGCTAGGGGCCAGAGAGATAGCACAGCAGTAGGGCATTTGCCTTAGACACAGAAGGTTGGTGGTTCTAATCCTGGCATTCCATGTGGTCCTCCAAGTCTGCCAGGAGTGATTTCTGAGTGTAGAGCCAAAAATAACCCCTGAGCACTGCTGGGTGTGACCCAAAAGCCAAAAAAATAAAAATAAAACATAGGCCAGGGGGAGAAACTGACAGTGGATTTTGACAATGGCTGAGAGAATTTAAATGATTTCAAAGAGGGCTGGAGAGATAGCACAGCGGTAGGGCATTCGCCTTGCATGCAGCCAGTTCAGGTTCAATTCCTGGCATCGTATATGGTCCCCTGAGCCTGCCAGGGGCGATTTCTGAGCCCAGAGGCAGAAGTAATCCCTGAGTGCCACAGGGTATGACCCAAAAATAAACAAACAAACAGACAAATAAATAACTAATTTCAAAGAGGGTTGAGAAAGAACACAGGGACAAGAGTCACTGCCCTGGACGTGTCTGGTTTCGATTCCATCTCCAGCATCACATGAGATTCCCCACAACAGTTCCAGGAGTGGCCCCTTGAATCCAGGGTCGGGGATAAACTCTGAGCATTGCTGGGCATGCCAGTGTCCCTTAACAAATTTATCTGTAAGGACCCACATGCAGCCAGCCCCTGGGGAATGTGGAAGCTCTGCTTGGCTGTTTCCAGAGCCAAGACTAAGAGGCCTCTGATGGCCACAGGCTCAGCAAACAGCTACTGTCACATCTCTGGTGGGATTTGGTCCCAAACAGTGACTCTTTGAGGATGCACAGCTGTTGTTGGCAGCGACAAGCTACTTGTCTCCCTGAGTGACAGGTTCATGTCACTCATGCCTGAAGAGATGCCATGAGGCTGATTCCACTCTGGAAGGATCGATGCTGCATAGGGACATGGGGGCCATGGCGTGGCTGAGCAGGCAGCTCCACAGTGACACTAGCTGTGGAGGGGTTCCTCTGCTCTGGTCCCTACCTGCCTGCACCAGCTCAACCCTCCCACCCATGAATCAGTGGCCAGAGTCACAAACAAGCCCTCAGTCACCAAGCACAGGATACGTATCAGTTCCTCAATGGATGGAAAAGCATCTCTTTGCCTCCAGAAGTGCTAGGGATAGCACCTCACTGGGCACAGTTCATCCTTCCTCTGGAAAATCCACTTCTCGCTGGGACATGGCCAGTCTGACAATCCTCAGGTCCCTGCTCTTGACTCTCCATGGACTTGCAGGCTACTGGCCTGTTGCCTAGAATCCTTTGCTAATTTCTGAATCAGGTTGTGTCAGAGTCTGTGAGGCCCTCAACCTGCCAGAGGCTGAGCAGGCAAGACTCTGACAAGATACTTTTTTTAAATCCTATTTTAAAAACAGGGAGGGTAGAGAGGCCAGTGGCCTTATGACAAACCTGTAGGCCAGGAGAGAGCAAAGGGGAGTGAGAGCTGGGTTTAGGACCAGGGTAAGGTCAGATAGAGGGCCAAGTACAAAGAAGAGGTAAACAAGGTACAAGGATAACCCATCCAGGAAAATACAGCTGAATCCTGTAGAAATCGAAGAGCAAGTTGCAGCTAGGACTAGAAAGTGTTTGCCAGTCTGCAGCACTACAAACTGCCACACAAACTTCCACTTTACAACTCCCACTCAATCCTCATTTGGGGAGGGTTTTTTTTACCCCCAGCCAAACTGACAACCAATTCTTTTATGCCTGGTATTACAGGGGTAATACAGTAATGTAGAACAAGAAGGCTGCATTGCTTGAGTAGTTCTCTTGCTTCTCAGCTGTACAACTTATGAATATTTCCTCCCAAAGGTTCTTTTCCACACAGCTGATATTATCTTTTTTCTTTTATCTTTCTTTTTTTTTATTTGTTTGGGGTTTTTTGTTTGTTTGTTTGTTTGGTTTTTTTTGGGGGGGTCACACCTAGCAGCACTCAGAGGTTATTCGTGGCTCTGCATTCAGAAATCGCCTCTGGCAGGCACAGGGGACCAAATGGGTTGCTGGGATTCGAACCACTGTCCTTCTGCATGCAAGGCAAGCACCCTACCTCCATGCTATTTCTCCAGCCCTGTATTATCTTTTTCCTTTGGAGGGAATTTTGGTCCATACCCAGCGGCACTCAGGGGTTATTCCTGGCTCTAAGCTCAGAAATTATTCCTGGCAGGCTCGGGGACCATATGGGATGCTGGGGATCAAACCCAGACATGCCTCATGCAAGGCAAACACCCTCCCTGCTGTGCTTCACTCTTGGCCTGCATCCTTTCTCCATACCCAGCTAAAGCCTATGTCCAGTGGATTAGGAAACCCTGAACTTATGTAAACTGTAGTGTGGTTGTAGAAACATCCAAGAGAGATGGAGAGGGGGAAGGGATAAATACCTCCCAATCTGCCCCTCTCACCCCAGGGTCCCTTTGGTAGAGGTTTAACTCATGGATCATAGCAGGCAGCTCTACACATCGGCACTGATTTACTCGTGTATTTTTTGGGTGGGGGCATACGCCGTGATGCTTAGTGGTTGATCATGGCTCTGTGCTCAGGAATTACTCGTGGCAGGCTCAGGAAACCATATGGCATGCCAAGAATCAATCCCAGGTGGGCCACATACAATGAAAGTGCCCTCCCCCCCTGTACTAATGTGCAGGCTCCCATTATTGTCTTTTGAAGCACAGAATTTTACAACTGTTCAGAGCTCAACTGTTTCTCCTGTTAATGCTATGACCTGCCTTTATGTCCTCCCAACACAATTGTACAATTCACAGTCGTAAGCACTTTTCTCTACATTTTCCTGAGACTTGATGTCCTACATTTAGGATTGTTCCACTTTAAGTCAATGTTTAACATTTATATTTAAATTCTAACTACCTTGATTCGGTTCAGAATACTGCTGTTTCAGGCGTGAAATGTTCTAAAGCCAATGTGGCCTTCACCTCTTTCTGTGACCTGATTTCCCACCCACCACCCAGCCTGACCCCATAACAGGCATAAAATAATCATCAAAACTGAGATCACGAAGCCAGAGTGATAGCTCAGCGGTAGGGCATTTGCCTTGCAAGTGGCTAACCCAAAATGAACCTGAGTTCCATCTCCGGCATCCCAAATGGTCCCCCGAGCCAGGAGCGATTTCTGAGCACACAGCCAGGAGTAACCCTGAGTGTCACCAGGTGTGCTCCCCC